>LPNX010776043.1:0-20753 GCA_001517045.1 Pseudotsuga menziesii
GAGTATTGGTCATGAATCTAACAATATGGCGGAAGCTTATGGGCTCTGGCAAGGCCTTAAGCAGGTCCATCAAATTGGAGCAGCGGATGTTGTGGTTATCGGAGACTCATGACTGCTTATCCAAGCAATGAGAGGGGGAAGAAGAGCTAAAAGTGAGCGGATGGAAAGGCTGTTACAAAGAATTAGATATATGGCTAAAAGGTTCAGGAAAATTGAATTCTTTCATGTTCTCAGGGAGCTCAATATAAGGGTTGATAGAGCAGCGAATAAATTCATAGAATTAGGGTGTTTTGATCTCAATGTCAACTCGATAATAAGTAGGGAAATCCCTCCATAATCTGGCCTCTGATTAAGGATGGGGAAATGTGATTCTTTGTAAACTCGTTCAGTACCTTTCTACTGATCCTTTCATTTTAATATAACCGTTTTTGTTAAAAAAAATATTACATCCCTTCTAAATTAATTTAATACAAAATACTTTGGCCATAATTTATCCCTTAGCTAACTTAATTAATTCCTAAGGTAACTTCGCCTCAAATTATTCCTTGTTATCATCAATTTAATACTATAACCCCATGAGCCATGGTGTTACAAAAAATGGGCACATGTCAACCCTCCCCTCCAAAAATTGTTTGTCATCAAGCAATAATCAAATACAATTGTACATGAATCCAACCACTAACTTCACTCCTCAGTATATGATGATTACTGACTAGCATTGGAATTTTCAACCCAACTAAGAACCAAGGGCCATCATGCTTCTACTGCACTACTCTAATTACAAACTTTTAATGAAATCTCCCAACATATAGCTCCATCACCATCCAACCATGCACTTAGTGTGAAAACTAATCACAGTTGATACCAGGATCCCATTGCTTGTAATGTGTCCCTCCATACATCAATGGAATCTAAAGAAATCCGTCAATGTCTAGATTCCATTTTCTATTCAGCAAAGCTCCAAATGTCCTTGCCACTTGTATAATATTGTCATTCCAAATAATTCTAAGGTCCCATTGTCTAAACTGCATCCTCCCAAACATCACAACCAACTGAAAGAAATTGTCATCAAGAAGGAGGTCAGGATCATACCACCACCCTAGCAGTTGATCACTCCCCATGCAAAATTGAACATCTTTGAGACTCTCCCACCAAGTATAGAACTCCTCAATGTGGAGCCAAATAATATTGAGTCTCTCCAAAATATGAAAATTCATGTGTAAGCTAGCACCGAAACTCACATCACTGTTGCTACAAAGACATGGGTGGTTATCCCATGTCCATCCATGTATACTAAGAGATTCATATAGCAGCCATATATGCTCATGCCACTACTCACAAAAAAAATTGATGTCTCTAATGAATATCCACTGATCCAAGCAAGATGTTTACCCTACAGGGCACACATATTAAGAATGTGTCTAGCCATCCAATCAATGGATAAACACAATCTCTTGTTGATTGATCCAGGTGGGAACCAATCAGATACTATTGGTGCACTTTTCAAACCACATGGATTGATCATCAATCCATCAACATGAATAGTGGAAGTCTCATTCTCCTCCTATGGCACCAACAAAAGAATAATTTCACCCAATTTTCATCCCCACGTGATGGTTGAAATAGAAGTGTGGGGTGAAGAACTGTGAACCAACTCTCTACAATAATCATCCATAAATATAATGGATGTACAAGTTCCTCCATTGGTTTTCTTAGTGAAAGTGAGATCATGTGCACCCTCCAAAACTATGTAACAGTTTCCCAAAGGAAACTCATAATATCTTTGTAAAAATGCAGGTGCTTGGTATCCATATTTATTCACTTCAAAATATCCAAGCACATACAAATCTATTTGAAATAATGAACCATGAGAGATCATCATGCTGGAGAATACCTTACAGTGAAAACCATAGGAAGAAAGATGAATTGTAGTGTAAAATTTGGTAAAAATGCACCATGAAATTAATCATGGAATAAACGCCAACTAGAAACAATAAACTGGTAACATTATCATTGATTTGTCTTTGAACAATACATAATACAATGGAGTAAATTATAATAACCCATGAGTGAGTTGAATCCATGACTATAGACATGACTAGCATAGGAAAAATCAACAATGTTAGGATTATTAATCCTCCCTTGGTCAAATGTCTATTATATTAATTTATCCTAACTTAGGAACCTTAATTAATTATTTGGGTCCACTAGTACAATTGGGTCCACTTGGCCTACTGGGGCCACATCTACCAGTTGCTAGAGTGTGGGGAACACTGCTAGAGGTTAACTTCCACTTCCTGCATGTGCATGTATCAATTTGGGCGCCTCCTAGACCAATCCCTACATTTTAGGAGCCATTGGGAGTCCCAACACCAACCTACATCAGTTAGTTGGAGTTAGTACTAGTTAGTCTTAGTTAGTCCCTAGTTAATTTCAGTTAGTTCACAAATAGTTAGCTAGCACTAGCTATGCATGGCTACATGTGGAGTAGGCGCCTTTTCCCACCTACCACACTCAGTTGCACTGAGTTAACCAACCGTCACTAATTGATTGAGTTGGTTGGACATCTGGGAGTTGATCTATTGGACTCCGATATTGATTAAGACAGCATGAGTTAGATGGTCACTTAGATACAGTCACATCCAGTGTATAGATTTGAATCCATCCCTAATTGATTCGAATTCTTTTCCTATGTAAACTATCATAACACTGGATATTATTATTGTGAATGATACTATAAATTCTTGAGCAATACTTGTCTATTTCCGGTGTGTTTTTTTTGTTCAGTTTGTACCTTCATTCTCCATTTACTGCAAACATTATTATAACTATCTTCTTGAATATCTAAATGGAATTCAAATTCTAATATGGTATCAGAGCCTTCTCAGGCAGGTTTCATGCTTGTTTATCCCCATCGAACATCAGAAGAAGTTGGGTTTCAACAGAAGTCCCCTATTATGATTTTCTAGCTCTGGATATATTCAAAGCAATTGAAATGGCATGATGGACCCTGAAAACATGTTCATGTCGATAGGAAAAGCATGATTCTAACAGTTCATATGTTTTAGTGTGTTTTGCAGCAACAATTGACAGGTTCTACGTAGCTTGTGTGAATTTTTGCAGTCTTTCAGCCAGAGCAATTATGAGTTCTCAATCTCCTACACCTCAGATCTTTACAGCTTCCAATTATATTTATTAGAGGGTGGCTATGCTGCTATACTTGCACTAGCATGGCTACCTCGGGATAATACAAGGAAGGGAGGCAAAGCTTCATCAGTCAGTTGACAAGAACAAGTTTATGAACCATTGTGATGAAGAATTTGGGTACTTATGTACTCATATATCCATATATATCCTCTTCCACCTAGAAGGCTTGAGGACTCCAAGAGAATCCTGGGAGAAGCTTGATAGCTTTTTTAACAAACAATATGAGCTTCGGTGACACATTCTGGAGAATGAGTTGGTATCTTTACATCCCAGCAATTTCCAGACTATTGAGCAATTCTTTACTAAATTCAAGTCTTTGGTACTTCAATGCAGAAAGTGTAGAATAGAGAGGAAGGATGAGCAGAATGTCCTTTCCATACTCAACAAACAAGGACTTGAGTATTCTGTATTTGTTTCTATATTTCATTCCAAGCGGGATGGCTTCCCCGATTGGAAAATTCCTTCATTAGATTATTTTTCTGACTCCTTAATCCGAGGAGAAAGACAAGTTGATTCGAATGGGAGTCATCAAGACCTCCAAAGATCAAGCTCTCCTAGTTACTGACTCTTCCAAAGCACAAGCAAACGGGAAATCAAAGAAGAAGGAGCCAAAAGCAGCTAATTCGAAGCCTAAATAGAATCGGCAAACTTCTGAAGGGGCCTCCTATTAGGATATTTAGACACTTAGGATTTAGTTAAGATCAACTTGTGTAATATATTCGTTAGATAAAGTGTGTTTCTTTAGTATGCATTAGTATGCATTTCTAAATATTCTAATCCAACGGTCACAATATGTTCTATACATAAAGTGATCCGACGGTTCAACTTCTCTTAAATCATACCTACCATTGATTTGTGGCTTAACACCCAATTGGTCCATGATCTCTATTTAAAGAGCATGGAAGGTCCTTGGCTAGTTGATCGATTATGAGAAGTTCATTTGTAACTTTCTTTCTTTTGCATAATAAATTGCTCCAAGTAGTTATTTGGTTGGGGTCGTGGACTGTTTCCCTCTTGAGGGTTTTAACCACGTCAAAATATCAGTGTGTTGATCTGTGATTTGTTTGTGTGAGTGGTTTCTCTTGGTGTTCATTCTTTTGGGAGTACCCTGTGTACCTGAACATGGTATCAAAACGTTTATGAAGAGTCGCTTTTGTTTGCGATCTAGATCTTGAACCGGTGTTGCCGAAACTTTGAAAGGGTTTCTGGTTCTAGAGTTTTTATGCATTTGTGGCCTATGGAAGCTATTCCATTGCATCCAGAGCATCATTTCCATTATAAAATCGTTTTCATTTCATCGAAAATCGTTTCTGTTTGATCCAGAAACACCTATTTCGGCAAATCTGAAGATATAACGTTACAATGACGGATTTGTTTTATTTTTTTTAAATCTCTCATATGTTTATCAGTTTTATTATTTAGATCTTTAGTGTTTTTAGTCTCATATTGTTTCCTTCCTTGTCTATGTATGCTCTTTGTCATGCACCTTACACGATCGTGGTGAATCAGAAACAGAAAGTGAAAGAGTTTTCTCGGCTGCGTATGCTCTTTGTCATGCACCTTGTGCGATCGTAGTGAATCAAAAACAAAGAGAAAACATAGAATTTCCAGGTAAGCTAATGAGATCTAACTTTACAAGTGTGAAAAAAAAATTGTTTTTATTTTTCGGTTTGTGATGTGATTCGCAGGAAAAAAATTGATGAAAAAAAAAATTGTCATTAACTTTACAAGTCTTATTAAGTTACTTTTTAGTGCATGCAATTTTTATTTTCAAGTTACTTTATTGTAAAGTGCATCTCACTTATATAAAATAAAATAAAAAGTGAGTCACTTAAATTCTTTATATTGCCGCACTATTTAAAGTACCATTATTATAAAAGTGAACATCACTTATTTTACAAAAGTGATTCACTTAAAAGCAACTTTCTTGTAAGTGATTGTCAAAGGTTCTTTTTGGGAAGAAGGGGGTTCTTTTTTTTAGTTGGTTAATATCTGCCACGTCACTATTGGGGACATCTTGAAAATTTTCTTTGATCAAACATAAATTCATCATTCAGAATCAGTTTTCAGTGTCGTTTTTTTGAAACAGCCTAATTTTTCAAGCTCTTTGGATCCAGAAAGTTAGTTTCTATTTTTTCAGCCATTATCTTACAATATTTCCTCCCCTACTTACTAGTTCTAACTATTTCTCATGGAAATATTGTATGGAAGATGTTCTACGAAGTAGGGAACTTTTTAGAATTACCTCAAGGAAAGAAATAGAACCCACTGATAATGATAAGAAAATAAAATATGCAAACAGATGTGATGAACCTCATGGATTGTTTGGGATGTCAATCTCTACTGATTTGCGATTCCACATATCTGGAATTAATGAACCTGATAAAGATTGGGAAAAGTTGGAATCTGTGTTTGGTAAACACAAAGAAATTCGAGGTCATCAACTTGAGAATGAGTTGATTTCTTTGAATCCAACTGATTTTTCATGCATTCAAGATTATTTATCCAAGTATAAACCTCTTAGACTCTTATGTGAAGAATGCAAGATTAAGAAAGAAGACAAATAATGTATGTATCATATTCTTTCCAAACTTGGAAATGCATATTCTGTTTTTGTATCTACATTTTACTCCATGAAAGAATCCTTGACTGCAGCTAGCTATCAAGAGCCTAGTCTTGAATCCTTTTGTGATTCCTTAATTCGAGAGAAAAATAAGCTCATTCATCTTGGAATAATTAACAATGTAGATACATCTGGGAAAGCCTTATTGTCCCAACAAAAAGAAAAGTCCAAGCCTCCCAAGAAACAAAATTTTCACAATAATAAGCCAACAAGGGTCCTAAACTCTCTCAGTCAGCTCCTTCTGTAAAAAATAACAAAGGATCCAAGCCAAAAGGAAAGAAGACTGAGCGTCATTGCAATTTTTTTGGGAAAGATAATCATGATGAATCTAAGTGTTTCAAGAAGATGGCATCCTTGGAAGCAACAATGAAGAAGCACCACATTAGCCTAGCTTCGTCTTCAAAATATACCTCTCATGGACATGCACTTTGTGCTTCTGGTTACTCTTATATTGCATCTTCTTCTTCTACTTCAAATGAATGGCTCATTGATTCTGGAGCATCTTATCATATGGCTAAGGATCAAGCCATATTTTCTACTATGCATGAATGTAACACCAAACAAATATTTGTTGGTGATGATAGTTCTCTAAGTGTTGTAGGATCTGGAACAGTTCCAGTAGAAAATGGTCATTTTAGTGATGCACTATGTGTTCCAAGAATTTCCTGCAATTTGTTGTCAGTCTATCAAATCACTCATTCTGGCGAAGGTAAAATTGTATTATTTACACCTCACCAAGTTGTAATGAAGGATTTTAAAGATCCTCAACATGTCCTAGCTACAGTAATTTTTTACGATATTACCAGGTTGTACAAATTTAACAACTTTGGGTCATCACCTTTTCCTTCAATTTTTGTTGCTCATAGTGATAACTTGAGCAAACTTTGGCATGAGCAATTTGGTCACTTAAATTATCGCTCATTGCAACAACTATGTAAAGACAATATGGTGAATGGTCTTCCGATGGTATCTTGCAAGGATGGTGTTTGTTCCGATTGTGTACTCAGAAAACATCATCGAGACAGTTTTGACAAATGTGCCTCTTGGCACGCCTCAGTTCCCTTGGAGCTTGTGCATAGTGACTTGTGTGGTCCTCTTCCATTTGCTTCCTTTTCTGGTTTCAAATATTTCTTAACTTTCATTGATGACTACTCTAGATGCACTTGGTTTGACTTCCTAAAACTTAAGAGCGAAGTATTTAACATGTTTTTGGCCTACAAGGCCCTTCTTGAAAAACAATATGGTCATCAAATTATTAAGTTAAGATATGACAATGGAAGAGAATATGTTAACAAAAAGTTCACTACTTTCTGCACTGAACAAGGAATCCAACAACAACACACTGTTCCATATACACCACAACAAAATGGTGTAGCTTAATGGAAGAACCGCACTTTAAAAGAAATGGCTAATTGTATGATCCAATCTAAGGGAATAAGTCTTAAATATTGGGTCGAGGCCATAAATTGTGCAAATTACATAGTTAATTGCACACCCATTAAAGTTTTACAAGGTATAACACCGGAAGAAGCATGGAGTAAAAATAAATCAGATGTAAGTCACTTCCGTGTGTTTGGTAGTGAAGCATGGGCTCACATTCCGGATAAAAACGAAAAGCATTGCAACCTAAAAGTGAAAAGTGCATATTTGTTGGATATTCTGAAGATGTAAAAGGTTATAGACTTCTTCAGCCACATTCTCATGATATAATCATTAGAAGAGATGTTAAATTTGATGAAAATATCGTGGCTTGTGAGCCTAACTTGGCAGGTGTTCCATCTTTGGCCTGCAAGCTTGATTCGGCGATTGTGCCTTCTTCTACTTCCAACTTCCTTGACAGGTTTCCAACTCCAGTTTCTGATGATGACAAATAGGATGAAAATCCACCTCCGCCTGCTCATGTTCCTCCAGTTGTACCAGCACAAGTGCTTCCTCGATGGGTTCGTTCAACATGTGAAGCAGTTGGTGGTCTTGTCGGTGATCCTAGAGATCAATGTCGTACACCATTAGAGAGAATTTGAGGTCAAAAATGGGCCTCCTAAGAGATGTACTACAAAAATATAAAATATATTAAAATATTATGAGTTAGGGGTTTATGGGGTAGGTATATATGACAACTCATCTCCTACACTACTTTTTATGCACAATATAAATAACCATGGTTGAGTTACTTTTCTAAATTAACTATAAANATGCATTCTCAGTTTCAGCAAACCTCTTCTCTTTTGGCTCAAGTTTCTGAGAATCATGATCCAGAAACTTTTACAGAAGCTTCAAGAAATCCAGATTGAGATGCGGCTATGGATGAAGAATATCATTCCTTAATGGAGAATGATACTTGGGATCTTGTTCCTCTTCCGAAAGGAAGAAAACTTGTCAGATGTAAATGGGTCTACAGAACTATGTATGCATCAGATGGAAGTGTTGAAATACTTAAGGCAAGGTTAGTTGCCAAAGGTTTTTCCCAAGTTGAAGGGATTGACTACAATGAAACCTTTACTCCTGTCGCAAAAATGAACTCCATCTGCCTTGTTCTTTCCCTTGCAGCCTTACATAACTGGGAAGTCCATCAAATGGATGTCAAGTCTGCCTTCTTACATGGTNATTTATTGTAAATTCCCAAAAAATTATTGTCCTTTAGCATTTATTTGTATTGAACTTGTAAATAAAATTAAACAAAAATGAATTTCATTTATATGCATAACTAACATNGGAGGAAATTTATATGGAAAAACCTCATGGATATGTTCAGAATAACTCTAGCCTTGTCTGTCACCTTAAGAAATCCTTATATGGCCTTAAGCAAGCTCCTAGAGCTTGGTATGCCAAAATGGATAGCTTTCTCCTTGACACTGGTTTTTCTAGATGCCATTATGATCCCAATGTCTATACCAAGAAAGTAGGAAACCATCTCAGCATACTTGTTCTTTATGTTGATGATCTTATCCTTACTAGTAGTGACCCTAAACTTTTAACCCATGTGAAATCCAGTCTTAAGCAAAATTTTGAAATGTCAAACTTAGGACATTTGCATTATTTTCTTGGTCTCCAAGTCTTTCAAACCAAAGAAGGAATCTTTCTTTCCTAGTCTAAGTATGCCTGTGACCTTCTTCATCACTTTCACATGGAAGATTGTAAACCATCCCCTTCTCCCTTCCAATCTGGAGTCAAACTTTCTACCACGTGTACTTCCCCTGAAGTAGATGCCACCTTGTATCGTCAGCTTGTCGGTAGTCTCTTATACTTGACTCATTCTTGTCCTGACATTTCCTTTGCAGTTGGTTGTGTTTCCCGTTATATGCAAACACCTCATGAAAGTAATTGGAAAGCAACAAAAATAATTCTTAGATATATTCAAGGTACAATTCAATTTGGGATTCATTACAGTACAGGGGGGACACCTTTGTTGGTTGGTTTCACTGATTCAGATTGGGCAGGCGATCCTGATGATCAAAATTATACTGCAGGTTATGTTTTCAGTTTGGGATCTTGACCTATCACTTGGGCTTGTAAGAAACAACAATCTCTTTCTCTTTA
This sequence comes from Pseudotsuga menziesii, assembly GCA_001517045.1. Lineage (NCBI taxonomy): Eukaryota > Viridiplantae > Streptophyta > Pinopsida > Pinales > Pinaceae > Pseudotsuga > Pseudotsuga menziesii. The sequence goes on from LPNX010776043.1 coordinate 9,368, forward strand.
TTCAGCAGAAGCAAAATATCGAGCCGTAGTTAATGCCAGTCAGGAAGCTTTATGGCTTCAATAGATGCTTTTAGAGTTTGGATTCGAGCAGTAGCAGCCTACTCCACTTTGGTGCGACAATAAAAGTTCCATCAAGCTTTCCAAAGATACAGTTCTACATCAACACAACAAACACATTGATCTACACATGCACTTCATCAGAAATCTTGTTCATGATCGTGTTCTGAAAGTGCTCTATTGTCCTACAGATGATCAAGTTGCAGACATCTTCACCAAGTCTCTTACAAAAGCAAAGTTTTCTAAACTTCGATCTATGTTAGGAGTTCAGAAATGTGTCATTAAGGGGAGATAGGCTCTAATTCCTCCTTCCTTCTCCTAATAGTGTCACCTTTGTAAATCCTTTAATCCTATCCCAAGTTGTTTTTAAAGGGGGATGTTAGGATATTTAGACACTTAGGAGTTAGTTAAGATCAACTTGTGTAATATATCTATTAGGTAAATGTGTTTCTTTAGTATGCATTAGTATGCATTTGTAAATATTCTAATCCGACGGTCATGATATGTTCTAGACATAAAGTGATCCGACGGTTCAACTTCTCTTAGATCATACCTACCATTGATCCATGGCTTAACACCCGATTGGTCCATCATCTCTATTTAAAGAGCATGGAGGGTGTAACACCCCAGTTTTGACCCCGATGCATTAAATGTACATGTTGTATATATTGTAATTAATCATGGTGCAGAGTTAAAGGAAAAAGCCCCACCATCGATTTGTTTGTGTTATGTTTCGGCGATTGGAATTGTTGTCGATGGCATACCATGGTACATGGCACATATTAATTTTGGCATCATGTAAATATGCATTTTTTTTTTAATTAAATGAACCCCAACCAGCTATGTCACTGCAACCATATTGAAAATGGTATGATTTTGCTAAGGATAAGGGGGGGGGGATTGTTAAACCTTAAACCAATGGGAAAAAAGGCCATGTGTCAACCACCCATTTAAAAATGCTGATGTTAGTTGAGGGCAGTTCTTGCTGGGAAGTGGTGGGTGGCAAGACTATCAGTCCTTTCCCACACTCCCACTCCACCAGCAGACTTTCCATATTCACGTAGGCAGGAAAACCACGTGGGGATTCACTCCATTTTTTCTCATCCTCACGCACCGATTGGGATTCACTGTCGTTTTCTTCACGCAGGGAGACAACCGCCATACTCCATCGTCTTGCTCATTCTCACTCACAGGATTCTTCCTAGATTTTACTCACGCAGTGAGCTGGGAGACGTGTTCTGTCACCCACGATTTCCCTGTGAAGGGCCATTCACATTTTTCTGTTGTGTGTATGTTTTCCTTACCGATTTGTGGCCTGTGTATATGTTTTTTCCCTGCCCAGCTGAGAACCTAGCTTTCCTCTTCCATCTTCGGACTGTGTAATTTACCCTGGTGGCTTCATTGTCGAGAACAAGCTCTTGTTTTCCCACATTGGTTGGATGTGTCTGCCTTTACATTTTTGGGCTGTTGTAGGTTGTTTTGGAGTCGTTTTGGCCACAATAGAGCCAAGAACGGCTCAGGAATTGTTTTCCCTATCCAAGTTGTGAATCGCTTGTTTAACTGCATGTATGCAGTGGTTGGTCTTCAGATTGTGTTGGAGCTATAGGGATGAGGGCTTGGTTTGCTTGATAAACCTGGTGCGTTTGGGAACCACACAAATAAAGCTAGAGGGTTGGATTTCTTCTCCACAACCCCTGAATAGCACTGGAAGGGAAGTCAAGGCCTGAGGGACTGATTCCTTGTGTTGGGTGTGTGGGGGTGTCTTAGAAGTCAGGCTAGCTCTGGTGTAGGTGTCCCTAGCTCTGTAATGAGCTCACTAGCTTAGCATTTAGCCTTTCCCAGCTCTTGGATGGCCTGATAAACCCAACTGTGTTGGTTTGGCTGTGTTTTGTGTATCCTTGGCTATGTGTAAGCCTGCTTGTTCCTTATTCCTTGGGGAATCATGACCAGCTCGGGGGTGGCAGCGTTGCTGAGAGATTAAGGAGCATGCTGGGCTATGGTTGGGTGGAATGTTGCAGCGACGTAGCTAGTTGCGGGATGAGTTATTTATAAGATAAGTAATCTTGTTTATTTTACTTCTGCAATTATATTTACTGTTAATAAATTATGATGAACATGTTGAATGAATGAATGTATGTTTACTTCTGCTGTGTATGTGAATGATTATGGATCTTAGCATGTTTTATGTTCAAGTATTTCAATTTTTATGAATGCACATGTTCATGGGGCTGGTTTCCCGGATCGTAAATAGCATGGTAGCATCCTCTTCACCGATCGGAGGGTCGGGGACGTTACATTGTGGTATCAGAGCTCATGTTGTAGCATGGGCCTGAATGGACCACAAAGATGGAGTGACAAAGGTAGGATTTCCTTCTTCCCAGCAGAGATCATAAATTTATGATAGAAAATTTTGTTGAAAATTTGTCTAAGTGCCTGAACCTTCGGCCCATCGGAAGACTAAGTGGGAAGCTCCTCCAATGTAGCGGAGAGCTAGATGTAAGATAACCTGACAGAGGAAGCAACTTGTGAATTTTCTCTAAGTAATCGTCGCTCGTCGGCGAAAGTTAGTGGAAGCTGGAGCCGTAGTTTTGGCGGAGAACAGCCGAAGACCACCGAAACACCGACTCTTTTTAGTTGAAAGACCATCCGAAAAAGGCCATCGGCGATCGGCAACGGTTAGTTGTTTGGATCGGTGGAAGTTAGTTGTTTGTGCGTCAGTCACTGTGGCTATCTAAGAGACTGTCCATCTGATGGACAACGCATTCGATCGTCGATGCCGTAATAATCAGTGCTTCTGATATCCGATATGTCACCATCGGAAAACCTTAGTTGTTGAAGTCGTCGACACGGTGGACCCGTTCAGTTTTGAGTCGCCAAAACATAGTGGTCAATTGCTTCAATCCACCAATAGGATTATGTTTGCAAAAAACATAGAGAGTTCGCTGGCCGCCGTTGCGGAAGCCTAGAGAACTAGCCACCCGATGAATAGTCCTTGGCATCGCCGATAAAGCTCGGAAGCCCAGACAACTACAGATCCAACACGCCGGAGAAGAATAGATGAACGGACCGTCGATGAGCAGCGGAGAAAACTAGAAGTTTTGGCCGCCAAAACGCCTGAATGCTAGTTGGGATGAAACCCGATTTTATACACACAAAAAATTGGGTTTTTCATGCGGGGATTTCTCAGTGATTTTCAAGCAGATTTTCAACTGTTTTTCAGTGGGTTTTTAGTAGATTGTCAGTGGATTACAGGGCCGAGAGGGAGAAAGTGGCAGTGATCTTATGCACCAAATTGTGCGAAAATTTAAAAAAAAAACGAGGCGCAAGCCCCCTTGAGACAGACGTTCTTTGATAAAGAAAATCTTGTGTTTGGGAAAAATCACTATTTTATGATTTTTCCAGGAGAAGGTAAGTAATTCTAATTTATATCAATGTATGCATCTAACAAATGTGTTACTAACATGTTTGCAGAGTCATAGACACCTTCAAGGGTAGTATCCCAGATAGTGCAGTTTGGTAAGTAAGTGGTGGTTCAGTCATGATAACCCAGGATGGATATGATGCTCGAGATTCTTACGAGCATGCACGAGATGCCATGGGAGAAAATGTCCGTAATGGACATGATGACATAGAGTCTAATGGAAGGAGATTCCAAGAGACACCGTCAGATGTTGCAGCCACTATGAGAAGCTTGATTAAAGCCCAGGAAGAATAGCATCAGCTGAATGCTGCTATGCTGCAGAGTTTGACAAACTTGCAAAGAAAGATAGACTCTAGGCGGGGTACAGCAAGACCAGAAGGTAGTAAGAGCAGTACTAGGAGACGGAGAAGGAATTCTAGTGGGTCATCTGAATTTGAAGAATCCAGCAAGGATTCAAGATCTTCTTCTCGTAAAAAAGAAAGAAAGAGACACCATAGGGATCGCTCTCGAGATGAATTTAAGAAGGCTAAACCTCCTACATTTGATGGTGAGGTAAAGACTAGACAAGAGGCTGAATCTTGGCTTCTTGGGATAAAGAAGTATTTTCAAGTTCAGGATTATTCGGGAAACATGAAGGCAAGGTTTGCCATGTTCAATCTGAATGGAAGGGCATTCATTTGGTGCAAACACTTCAAGCAAGTAAAGAGGATCAGCGAAAGGAAACTTAAGTGGAAATAGTTCAAGAAGTATTTCAAGCAAAATTACCTCTCTGACCGGTATTATGATGACAAGATTAAGGAGTTCCATGAGCTGAGATTGGGACAGCAGACCATGGAAGAGTATGTGAATAAATTCTCAGAGTGGTTGAGGTATGTCCAGTACATCAGAGATGAAAAAGTGAAGGTCCAACATTTTCTGAGTGGATTGCCTCAGTCTTACAAAGATAGAATTGAGTTTTATGAACCTAGAACTCTTGAAGAAGCAATAAGGAAGGCTAAGTATTGCTATGAGCAAAGCAAAAGTAAACCTGATTACCATAAGGCATGGAAGGACAAGAAGAATGAGAAGTTTGACCAAAGAAAGAAAGGTTTCAAACCTTCTAACTTCAGGAATCAGCAGAAGCAGCCATCCCAAGCTGTGAGTAAACCAGTTGGAGTGACAGGAGAAAAGCCTAAAGATCCACAACAGAATAGAGGACCACTCCAATGTTGGAAATGTGGAGGACCCCACATGCGCAGAAATTGTCCACTCGAGAATGAGAGTGCAAGGCCAGTTTACAACATTCAAGAAGCAGAAACAGTGGGTCAAGTAGCAAGGGCAGTCCCTAGGATTTATGCAGCACTGGAGGACAGTTAAGTAGATCACCAATCAACTGTGGTTGAAGTAGCAGGTAATATTGTTGAACAATCTATTTCTATTTTGATTGACCCTAGTTCTACTCACAGTTACATTACTTCTAGAGTAGTGGAGATTTGTGCTTTTAAGAAGGTAAAGCATAGAAAATATTGGTTAGTTCAGCTAGCCACTGGAACTAAGAGAAAGGTCAGTGAAGTGGTAGAGAAATGTCCTTTGGTCATGAATGGGTTGGTCACGTGTGTAGATCTGAATGTTCTACTGCTTGGTTCCTATGATGTTCTCATTGGAATGGATTGGTTGGAAGCTCACAAAGCGAAGCTTGACTGTTACAATAAGACTTTCAAATGCATGGATGAAGAAGGAAACCCAGTAGTTGTGAAAGGCATTCCAAAGGTGATTTCAGTAAGGCAGATTTCAGCAACGCAATTGAAGAAGTTATGTAGGAAGGGTTGCCAGTTGTATGCAGCCCATATTTTGGAGGCATCAGAGGATGAAACTCCTAGGTTGGAAGACTATCAGGTGTTACATGAATTCAGAGTTGTGTTTCCTGATGAGATTCCAGGGCTTCCTCCAAAGAGGGACATTGATTTCACAATTGAACTTGTGCCAGGAGCAGCACCAGTGTCCAAGACACCCTACAGGATGAGTACACAGGAGATGCTAGAATTGAAGATGCAATTGCAAAAGTTGTTGGAAAAGAAGTATATCCGGCCGAGTGTGTCTCCTTGGGGAGCACCAGTTATGTTTGTAAAGAAGAAAGATGGTACACTCAGATTGTGTATTGATTACATACAATTGAACAAGGTTACTATGAAGAATAAATATCATTTTCCTAGGATTGATGACCTCTTTGATCAAATGAGAGGAGCAAAGGTATTTTCCAAGATTGACTTGAGGTCTGGTTACCATCAGGTGAGAATCAAGGATGAAGACATTCATGAGACAGCCTTCAGGACAAGGTATGGACATTATGAGTTTGTAGTGGTACCCTTTGGTCTCACAAATGCACCAGCTACATTTATGTTCCTTATGAATAGTGTCTTCAGCAAATATTTGGACAAGTTTGTTCTTGTTTTCCTTGATGACATTCTTGTTTATTCTAAGAATGAGAAAGAGCATGAAGAGCATTTGATATTGACATTGAAATTGCTCAGGGAGCATCAGCTGTATGCAAAATTGAGCAAGTGTGACTTCTATAGAGATAGAATTTAGTATTTGAGTCACATTATCTCAGAAGAGGGTATATCTGTGGACCCTGAAAAGATTGAAGCCATTATGAATTGGCATACTCCAAGGAATGTGACAGATGTAAGATCTTTTATGGGACTTGCAAGATACTACAGGAGATTCATTGAGGGATTCTCCAAAGTTGCACATGCCATCACTTCTTTGCAAAAGAAGGGGATGAAATTCGAATGGACATCGAGGTGTGAAGAAAGTTTCCAATGGTTGAAGAATCTTCTCACCAGTGCACCAGTATTGAAGGTTGCAGATCCAGAGAAATACTTTGTGGTGTGTACCGATGCATGTGGACAAGGGCTTGGAGGAGTCCTTATGCAGGACAACCACGTAATATGTTATGAGTCGAGAAAGCTGAAGGAGCATGAGAAGAACTATGCCACTCATGATCTAGAGCTTGCAGCCATAGTACATGCCCTCAAGATGTGGAGACATTACTTGATGGGTAGAAGATTCGAGCTCAGGATAGACCATTGTGGTCTGAAGTATTTGTTTGATCAGCCTACTCTGAATGCTAGGAAAGCGAGATGGATAGAATTTTTATGTGAGTTCAATTTTGAAATCAAGCACATAAAGGAAAAGAGAATAGGGTAGCTGATGCACTTAACAGGAAGGTGCAGTAAATGCATGTGGCATCCCTTAGTATTTGACAATCAGATTTGAGGTAGCAGATTGTTAGTCATGCTGCTGGAGATGAATTTTATGAGAAGGTAAAAGACAAATTGCAGCAGCAAAGTCTTGAGAAGAGGTATGAGGGATATAAATTTGAAGAAGATGGACTTCTTACTTATAGAGGCAGAATTTATATTCCAAATGTAGCAGATTTGAGGAGAGTTGTTATGGATGAAATCCATCAAGCTCCGTATTCTGGTCACCCAAGATATCAGAAGACAATTACTATAGCTAGAAAGCAGTACTTTTGGCCAGGAATGAAAAAGGATGTGGCTGAATACATTTCAAGGTACATGAAATGTCAACAAGTAAAGGTTGAGCATCAACACCCTACAGGTTTGTTGCAGCCTTTTGCAGTTCTAGAATGGAAATGGGAAATTATTTCCATGGATTTTATTACAGGATTGCCGATGACTTGGAGACAACATTGTTCCATCATGGTTGTGGTAGAAAAGTTGACAAAGGCAAAACATTTTATACCAGTGAATTCTACGCATAAGACGGATGACATTGCAAAGATCTTCATGAAGGAGATTTTCAAATTGCATGGATTGCCGAAGGCAATAGTCTCTGATAGAGATGTCAAGTTCACTTCCAATTTTTGGAAGGGGTTATTTGCAGATTTGGGTACAAAGCTAAACTTCAGCACTGCATACCATCCTCAGAAAGATGGGTAGACTGAGAGAGTTAATCAGGTGCTCAAGGACATGCTTCGCATGTACGTGATGGACAAACCAACCAAGTGGGAAGATTACTTACACTTGGTATAGTTTGCTTACAACAATGGACAGCAGGCATCTTTGGGGATGAGTTCATATGAAGCTTTGTATGGAAGAAGGTGTAGGACACCAGTGAATTGGGATAACCTAGTGAACAAGGTTGTGCTTGGACCAGAGTTGCTCAGGGAAATGGAGCAAGAGGTTGTGAAGATAAGGCATAATCCGAAAGCAGCACAGGACAGATAGAAAAGCTATGCAGATAAGCATAGGGTGAATAGGGAGTTCAGTATAATTTTCGAGTTCAGTATAATTTTCCTCTTCCATCTTCGGACTGTGTAATTTTCCCCAGTGGCTTCATCGTTAAGAACAGGCTCTTGTTTTCCCACGTTGGTTGGCTATGTCTGCCTTTACGTTTTGGGGCTTCTATAGGTTGTTTTGGAGTCGTTTTGGCCATGATAGGGCCAAGAATGGCTCAGGAATTGTTTTCACTATCCAAGCTGTGAATCGCTTGTTTGACTGCGTGTATGTAGTGGTTGGTCTTCATACTGTGTTGGAGTAGGGATGAGGGCTTGGTTTGCTTGATAAACCTAGTACATTTGGGAACCACATAGACAAAGCTAGAGGGTTGGCTTTCTTCTCCACAATCCATGAATAGCACTGGAAGAGAAGTCAGGGCCTGAGGGACTGTATAGCAGAGAAGGGACTGATTCCTTGTGTTGGGTGTGTGTGGGTGTCTTAAAAGTCAGGCTAGCTCTGGTGTAGGTGTCCCTAGATCTGTAATGAGCTCACCAGATTAGCATTTAGCCTTTCCCAGCTCCTGGATGGCCTGATAAACCCAACTGTGTTGGCTTGGCTGTGTTTTGTGTATCCTTGGCTATGTGTAAGCCTGCTTGTTCCTTATTCCTTGGGGAATCATGCCCAGCTCAGGGGTGGCAGCGTTGTTGAGAGATTAAGGAACACGCTGGCCTATGGTTGGGTGGAACGTTACAACGACGTAGTTGGTTGCGGGACGAGTTCTTTATAAGATAAGTAATCTTGTCTATTTTACTTCTGCAATTATATTTAATGTTAATAAATTATGATGAACATGTTGAATGAATGAATGTATGTTTACTTCCACTGTGTATGTGAATGATTATGCATCTTAGCATGTTTTATGTTCAAGCATTTCAATTTTTATGAATGCACATGTTCATGGGGCTGGTTTCCCGAATCGTAAATAGCATGGTAGCGTCCTCTTCACCGGTCGGAGGGTCGGGGATGTTGCATAGGGTCCTTGGCTAGTTGATTGATAATGAGAAGCTCATTTGTAACTTTCTTTCTTTTGCATAATAAATTGCTCCAATTAGCTATTTGGTTAGGGTTGTGGATTGTTTCCCTCTCGAGGGTTTTAACCACGTCAAAATATCAGTGTGTTGATTTGTGATTTGTTTGTGTGAGTGGTTTCTCTTGGTGTTCGGTATTTTAGGAGTACCCTGTGTACCCAAACACCTCCAGCTCTAAGAAAAAGAATTTTGAAAATAATTTATGTCCCTATTGTGAAAAGGGGTACCATCTTGAATATCATTGTATGGGGAAGCAACTTGATGAAATGACAACTCTTCTCAAGCATAATAACATTGCTCCTCCAAGAGCAAAGAATACTGATGAAGAACCACAGACAGAAGATGATGAAAGGTTCCATGCTTTGAAAGCAAGCCTTATTCAACCTACCACATACATAATTGATTCTAGAGCTTCCAATCACACTGTTGCTTCCTAAAATCCTCCTTCTCTACCCTCTCACTGTTGCAAAATAGGTTTCCCCACAAGTTAGTGGTTGGGATCACTCCATTCAAAGCACTGCATGGGTATAAGCCAAATGTCTCTCATCTGATAGTTTTTGCTTCCAAATATTGGGCCAGAATACCACTTGACAAGAGGAAGGACTTCCAAGCCCAAAGTAGTGAATTCATTCTGCTGGGATATGCAGAAGATGAAAAAGCTTACAAACTGATGGAGGTTGCAACCAGAAGATACTTCATTGAAATAAGTGTCCAGTTCAAAGAAGATCAGTTGTATGACACACCTCTAACAGCATAGGAAGGTATAACTATTTCTCCACCTATTTTGGATGATGATGGTGTGCTGCATGTTTCAGATTCAGATGAAGAAGATCACATTCAGCATTATCTTGTTATTGAGACTGAATCTCAAGAGATTCTAGGTCCAGATCCAGTACCCAATCCTAATCAGAAGCATAAACCCAAATGGGCTCAAAATCTTCTTGATGTAGCTGGAAGTGGTGTTGGAGATCTAGCAGACAGAAGAAGAACAATGTCCCAGTATCAGAATGAACATACTACACTATCCCTCACAGATTCGCTCTCTACAGTATGGTGCAACAAAGTTTCAATTCGGTGCTACTTGATGATGGCGAATGATCAGCTACATGGCCTACTGTTGACGCGCATATGTGACTATGCACGTAACGGGGAAGACAACCCAGACCGGGATCCTTAGAGCAGGTTCCAAGCTGTTTGGGATGGTTGTTTCCGACAGGTTTAAAGGCTCTGTTAGCCTGAAATTCTAACTAAACTAAATCTAAAAGATAAAACTAAAACTACCACTTGTTAGTTAAATAGATCTATAGTATACCTATAAATATATACAACAAACTATTAAAGGTAATTACTGAATTAATTTGATATATTTACACAACTAACTACTGTAATCAACAAAATAAAATAATTAATCTATGAATGTAATAACAAATAATTAACAAAATATTAACAAATTCAATTAATTTACATAAATTACACTATTAACAGATATACATGAATAACAAGATTGAAATAATGGCATATCAAAAATATAAATATTATGATGTGATCCAATAAATTTCCTGTTAAATTACATAAAGAAAAACTACCATTAACCTAAACTTAATTGTCCTATCCCGATCGGGAGCAAAAGAATATTAACCTGTAATCCAATTCTACCAATAAAACTACTGCATGAATACTCTTGACAATATTTAAAAGAAATTCAAATATTAACAAGACCATACAGTAATTGCAATATATCATATCAGCTATGATGCCAGTCATCAATTTCACAACATGACATATCAGCAAAATCGAAACAGTAAAAGTCGATAATCATACAGAAAATATTTGCCAGATTCTTTAAAGAATATTGTGACAAACATTTATAATATAGAACAAGGATGACAAGGCCAAGAGATATCAGAAACATATGCAAAGTATAAAAACTGTAAACATATATTAAATATCACCAATTGAACATGCTGTAGCTGCAGACAGGAAACCGTCTCAAGTCACAGGTAGATCAAACCGTAGTCTTGTCTTCACATTCCCCAAACAATCAACCCTGGTCAAGAGGAAAGAATAGCTCCAACCTCTCAGCAATCATGCATTTTTTTATTTTCTTGAAGAAATCATTCCTCAAACAGAGCAGCAATGTTTATAGAGCTTTCAAAAGAGAAATCTTTTAAGCTGTGGCCGCCCCCAGTTTGCTTCAGCTCTTGGTCTGCTCTCCAAACAATGAAAAAGAAATTCTTCAATGCTGTTGATCCTTCCCAAAATTATCCTGGCGGCAGCGATATGATCTGAAAGAGAAATCTCTCAGTTCCCACCCCCTCACACCATCAAATTCTTCTTCTGCTTAAATAATCACAATCAGAAGCAATGGGATCCAAATTTAGTTTAGCACTGGTGAATTTCTGGAACAATCAGTTTCCCTGCTGGACGCAACTGCAAAAATTATGCTCAGAGGATCCCCGAAATCTCCTAGAATCCATCACTTTCTGGCAAAATCCTTTAAAGTAAAGCTAAATGGGTCCGTTCTGAAGAAAACCCATGTGGCGGATTTTTTAGATCTGCCTCCATTTGCTCACAATGTAGCCCAGAAAAAACGCCTG
>LPNX010776043.1:21278-46808 GCA_001517045.1 Pseudotsuga menziesii
TTCATGATGTCCATCCACCTATGGGGATTTATGAAAACAAGATATGGCATTAATTGCAAAAGTACTGAAAGCTTCACTACCATAAATCTCCTTTCAATATAAACATCATATTTAATCCATGAAATAATTCTTTATTGTTTAAAATACTCTTTTGGTTGTCGTTTCATATGGAAAATATTCAATAATATTCATGGTATTTGTCTTTCACCCATATGGAGAAATGTTCACCAATATTACCAATACTAAGAATGCTTATATTGTTTGAGCTCATGCATATTCCAAAATATATAACTCTTAATGACATCCAAGCATCCATCCTTGGCCTTTTGAATAAAATGCATCCACATCTTACTGTATAATAATTTCAACCTTCAGGAATGAGAGACATGCTATGCGAAATACAAATCCCATAACCCATAGTATCAACCTCGACCTCTACATGCAATAATAAAGATGACATATGAGGCCCATTATAGAAATCAAGATCAAATAATAAGGTTGTGCTATGCGTAAGCCTTGGAAATATAATTTGAATGAACTTTGATAAGGTGCCAAGAATACAATAATCAACCATTCAATTAGAAAACCTTATCAATATTTATGATAACAAAATCACATAATAAAATCAAATGATAAATATTTGGATAAGATTTCAAGATTAAGTTATGACAAATTATTAACACTTATCCCTTGATTTTCAATGCAAATCCACTCAAAATAATAATTTCAAAGTAGTGATTTTGTCAACTAATCCAAAGTTCGCAATGGTTTTCTTTTAAAAACATTTAATTTCATTGTTTTAGTAGTTTCTGGAATGTCACCATTTCAGTAGCTGTCAATTCTTTAAGTTTGCTATATGAAATTCAAACATTTCATCAAAACAAAATAAAATTTTATTTGATGAAATAATGTTTTTTAAAGGCTGTTGGGTAGGGGCACAACAGATGGCGACTGACTAGGCGAAACAGTTATCTTTGCGAAAACATGAAATTTGACTTGTGTATGTAGCAAGATAAGAAAAATTTTCTTTAACTTAGACTAGCATTTTCTTGAAGATAAAAGAACTGTGCCTTGTGATAAGACTAGATTTCAAACTAATACCGGATTCGATTCTTTTATCATTATCCCGAGATTACCTTCAAAAATGATACGAATTTTAAGTTTTTTCAGAAAACATAAGACTCCAAAAGAAATTAATCCTAGGAAATACAATGCAATTTTGATATTCGACAAGTTTTTAAAGACATGATCCCAATACTATAGTCATGACCCTCCTACCCGCAGGCGTTCATAGCTTCGAAAGGGTTGACTTTTAACCATACATCCTACCGTTCTAGTCCCAAGATAAGATAAAACATGAATATTTAGAACTGCTCAATTTATTAATGGGTAAGCTGCATTGGAACCTCTTCACGAGTGTGGGATGACCTTGGATTCTTATAGATTTTTGTATATAGAACAATTTATGATTTAGAATCCAAGTATGCCACAGACGGAGCCCTCCTACCCGCAGGAGTCCATAGCCTCGAAAGGGTACGTCTTTTAACCCATTCTACCCAACGGCTTATATCCCAAACTAATAAGTTTAAAGAAGTCTTCATACTCAGCATTTAAGTGCTCATCTACAAGAGATTTGCATGTTTATGATGGGGGAACGTAATAGGAAACTCTTTATGAGTAAGATAGCGTAAAGGATCTATAGATAACTGATTTATTATTAAATTGCAACTGCTTTCCCAGAACTGATTTCTAAATAAGTAATAGAATTCCTAGTAATAATGACTTCGATATCCATTAAATCCAATAATTTGAGGATAATGATAAAAGAAACGAAATAAAGTGAAAGTTTTCGTCTAGTAGTTTTGTTTGCAACAGTTCAATTTCTTTTTCTTTTATTTCTGAGATAAGAACATATTTCTAAAAGTCTAGCTTTCTTCATGTTTTATATAATCAGATTCCAATTTTATGACAGAAAAGCATTCCCAGATCTGAATCATTTCTCCTGGTTTTGAAAAATCAAAAGAACCACAAAAATCAAAAAAGAAAAATAAATTGAAAAGAAAACAACCAATATATACATGAGTTTTATTTGAGCAAATTACAAAAACAAAGGATTTCAAAGTCTACGAGAAAACTCTTAGTAAAGAAAATGAAAATTTAAAATAAATTCCACACACATAACACATGAGTTAAATCAAGATCTCATCAAATGGAAAATGGGTTTAACAACCTATGACTTATTATCAGCAAAGAAAATGAGAGATTAAAATAGATTAATATGTTTTAAAGTTTCTTATCCCTATTTTTGTTTTTAAATTTTTTTAATTAAGTCAAAGTTGTTTTTTAATTATTGATGAGATGTTAATCTAATGTGTTTTATTCAAAAATAAAAAAAAAATAACAAAATAAATCCTAATGAGTATGCAGCTATAAAAGGATGAAAGATTCTTTCTTTTAATGAGAAAAATAAAAAATCGAGAGGAAGTAAAGAACTGCTTCCCTGATAATGATGTCGTCATCTCATTCTTAAAATGATGTTGTCGCAACTCCATATATCTGCATTTATTCAAATGTAAACAAACATAAATCATTCTAAATTATAAACCTAACCTAAACTAATAAAATAAAATATATACACACTAAGTAAACGAAAATTTCCAATGGAGCCATTCGCGTAGCTTAAAACCTGCCAGAGAAAACAATTCATGTATGAGCATTAGAAATTGGAATAATTCAAAATGAAGAAAAGAAACTAAATCAAATTTTGTATGTACAAAGCACACAAGATAACACGGAAACCTTTTAATAAATGATTCTTCCCACCATGTATAAATCGGATCATAAAAATCAAGTCAGAAGGATATAGATTTCTCACGAGAACCATGACTAAAAAGACTCTTATCAGAAGTATGATTCAAAATTCATGAAAAATAATCAATAAAAAATGTATCTTTTAACACAATATCATCATGACTAAATTCAAAAAGAACAAAATGACATTTGGGCATTATTTGGAGATCAAATACGTCATTGTGTCTTTTAACGTGAAGATTAAAATTGATGACATTATCTTTAGATATGATTATCATGTTGCACTGAGGAAAATTAATTTTGAATATATCATAAATAAATTGTGCATCCCTTTCAATATCACAGATTGAATCATAATCCTTACTGACTAAAGATAAAATGGATGAACATGCATGAGTCTGATAAGTAACGATAGTAGAAAAATTATGATCTTCTTCATGACAAATTTGAAATACATCAGAATGGATCTCAAAATATCCTTCATCTTCAAAAAATGTATTTCCTTGTATCCTATCAAAATCTGACCATAATGAAGTATTCCTCAGAAAATCATTAACATGTAAATGTAGTCTATGATCAACAAAAACATCAGGATACAAAGAGTAGTAAGAGTCAGAGTATAAAAAGGCAAATGCTTCTCTGTTGCTATAATTTGTTTCATTGACTGCTTTAATAGAAGCATCATTAACAAAACTCTGATCTAATGAATTTTGTGAAGAAATGAAAGGAACTAACTCATCGTGAAAAGAAGATGATGAAATGATATATGATCACTAGCACATTCAGTTGAAGAATTAAGAATTTTTGGTTTATCTTCCATTGTCTTGTGAACAACAAGAGTTTCGAAATTATCGCTTAATGTAAAAGTTGAATCCTCATCATTTTCCTCTTGTTCTTGAATTTGCATGTCATAGAATTCCATGATTTGTCCATTTTCAACAATTTCATTCTCAGCAGTGGAATTAGGGAAAATAGATTCGATATCAACTTGAACTAATGAACTAACATGCATGCTATCTATTGCAGATTTTTCATTCTTTTCCAAATCATGAAAATCAGAGAGAGAGATAAGATAAAGAAACCAATTCATTTTGTCATTTTTAGAAAGCTAGTATTCTTCAGGAAACCTGCAACATATTAACATAAATCTGGAAAAGAAATCATCAAGAGATTCATCTTTATGTCTACGAAGATTTTCTAACTCAAATTCAAGTTTCTTATAGCTATAATCCTCATGATCATTAAGAAATAACTTCGTGAAATGTTCCCATGAATGAATGGATTGTGCTGGCAAGAACGCAAACCAAATCAGAATTCTTCCTGTGAAAGTAGCTGCAAAAAGTCTGTATTTCTCAACCTCATCAAATAGATCTATGTAATCACAAAAAGAATTAAAATCTGAAAGATGATGAGAGGCAGACTTCTTACCTTCTCCATTGAAGCTCAATCTTCGCAATAAATTAGACATCTCTGGAGAAAAACCTTCACCAGATGTATGAAAGCTGAAAGCATGATCTAACATGATGATATCAGCCATTTCATAGTAAACATAAATGAAAAAAAAAATCGAACAACTCAAAATGGCCTTCTTGTTGATCAGGCCCTCCTTTTAGCGCCAATGTTGACGCGCATATGTGACTATGCACGTAACAGGGAAGACAACCCAGACCGGGATCCTTAGAGCAGGTTCCAAGCTGTTTGGGATGGTTGTTTCCGACAGGTTTAAAGGCTCTGTTAGCCTGAAAGTCTAACTAAACTAAATCTAAAAGATAAAACTAAAACTACTACTTGTTAGTTAAATAGATCTATAGTATACCTATAAATATATACAACAAACTATTAAAGGTAATTACTGAATTAATTTGATATATTTACACAACTAACTACTGTAATCAACATAATAAAATAATTAATCTATGAATGTAATAACAAATAATTAACAAAATATTAACAAATTCAATTAATTTACATAAATTACACTATTAACAGATATACATGTATAACAAGATTGAAATAATGGCATATCAAAAATATAAATATTATGATCTGATCCAATAAATTTCTTGTTAAATTACATAAAGAAAAACTACCATTAACCTAAACTTAATTGTCCTATCCCGATCGGGAGCAAAAGAATATTAACCTGTAATCCAATTCTGCCGATAAAACTACAGCATGAATACTCTTGACCATATTTAAAAGAAATTCAAATATTAACAAGACCATACAGTAATCGCAATATATCATATCAACTATGATGCCAGTCATCAATTTCACAACATGACATATCAGCAAAATCGAAACAGTAAAAGTCGATAATCATACAGAAAATATTTGCCAAATTCTTTAAAGAATATTGTGACAAACATTTATAATATAGAAAAAGGATGACAAGGCCAAGAGATATCAGAAACATATGCAAAGTATAAAAACTGTAAACATATATTAAATATCACCAATTGAACATGATGTAGCTATAGACAGGAAACCGTCTCAAGTCACAGGTAGATCAAACCATAGTCTTGTCTTCACATTCCCCAAACTATCGACCCTCGTCGAGAGGAAAGAACAGCTCCAACCTCTCAGCAATCATGCATTTTTTGATTTTCTTGAAGAAATCATTCCTCAAACAGAGCAGCAATGTTTATAGATCTTTCAAAAGAGAAATCTTTTAAGCTGTGGCCGCCCCCAGTTTGCTCCAGCTCTTGGTCTGCTCTCCAAACAATGAAAGAGAAATTCTTCAATGCTATTGATCCTTCCCAAAATTATCTTGGCGGCAGCGATCTGATCTGAAAGAGAAATCTCTCAGTTCCCACCCCTTCACACCATCAAATTCTTCTTCTGCTTAAATAATCACAATCAGAAGAAATTGGATCCAAATTTAGTTTAGCACTGGTGAATTTCTGGAACAATCAGTTTCCCTGCTGGCCGCAACTGCAAAAATCGTGTTCAAAGGATCCCCGAAATCTCCTAGAATCCATCACTTTCTGGAAAAATCCTCTAAAGTAAAGCTAAATGGGTCCGTTCTGAAGAAAACCCATGTGGCGGATTTTTTAGATCTGCCTCCATTTGCTCACAATGTAGCCCAGAAAAAACGCCTGTTAGTTGAAGACGTGATTTTTTGTAACTGGCAACAATCTCGGCGGTTTCGTTTCTTTTCTGGAATGAAGCTAATCGTTTGAGACCCTCGAATCTCTACAAAAACAAAATGAATAACTCAATAAGTATTATTGCTAACTGTCTACGCATTAGTTTCTGGAAGAGAAACGTGGTGTTTACAATCATTTCTTTGATGATATCTCAGCAATATTTAATTCATGCTAACATATTTTCAAAAACAATTAATGAATATATATTTGCTGAAAACTAAATCTCTTTTATCTGCAGAAATTCAGGATTTATCTGGCCACACATGTCTTCACCATCAATTCAAATATGGTAATGTGGTAAATTATTTTATTCGTTGTAGTTTTTTGTTTGGCATATGGTGGTATATCCTTAAAACAACAAACTGCAATCCGCTAATGACATTAAATCAATCCCTAATCCCATTCTTAATTTGGCGGTGAATGCACATTTGCGGATTTAAATTTATTTCTTCGTAAAATCACAACGACTTGTGTGAAATCACCATAAATGTATGATAGAGAAGTAGATCCTCTCTCAAATCGAATTACCTATCGATCTGCTTAAATTCTAATATGATTTGAGAAAACAAATATATGCTTTTCAAACTTCTTGTAATGTGGCAACAATATTTTGGAAATTGTTATGATGTCCATCCACCTATGGGGATTTATGAAAACAAGATATGGCATTAATTGCAAAAGTGATGAAAGCTTCACTACCATAAATCTCCTTTCAATATAAACATCATATTTAATCCATGAAATAATTCTTTATTGTTTAAAATACTCTTTTGGTTGTCGTTTCATATGGAAAATATTCAATAATATTCATGGTATTTGTCTTTCACCCATATGGAGGAATGTTCACCAATATTACCAATACTAAGAATGCTTATATTGTTTGAGCTCATGCATATTCCAAAATATATAACTCTCAATGACATCCAAGCATCCATCCTTGGCCTTTTGAATAAAATGCATCCACATCTTACTGTATAATAATTTCAACCTTCAGGAATGAGAGACATGCTATGCGAAATACAAATCCCATAACCCATAGTATCAACCTCGAACTCTACATGCAATAATAAAGATGACATATGAGGCCCATTATAGAAATAAAGATCAAATAATAAGGTTGTGCTATGCGTAAACCTTGGAAATATAATTCGAATGAACTTTGATAAGGTGCCAAGAATACAATAATCAACTATTCAATTAGAAAACCTTATCAATATTTATGATAACAAAATCACATAATAAAATCAAATGATAAATATTTGGATAAGATTTCAAGATTAAGTTATGACAAATTATTAACACTTATCCCTTGATTTTCAATGCAAATCCACTCAAAATAATAATTTCAAAGTAGTGATTTTGTCAACTAATCCAAAGTTCGCAAAGGTTTTCCTTTAAAAACATTTAATTTCATTGTTTCAGTAGTTTCTGGAATGTCACCATTTCAGTAGTTGTCAATTCTTTAAGTTTGCTATATGAAATTCAAACATTTCATCAAAACAAAATAAAATTTTATTTGATGAAATAATGTTTTTTAAAGGCTGTTGGGTAGGGGCACAACACCTACAGAAGCAGAAACTTGATCATTCCCTACCTTCACCATCCAGAAGAGACAAACAAAGTCATCAGTTCAGAAGTACATTGAGAGTTCCACTGATGGACCATGTTGCTGCATAAAGCTGCAAACTTGAAGTAGTGTTTTTTGCTCAAGTTATTTTTCTAAGGAGGAAGCTTCTCTCTTCTAAATATAGCTTGTAGTTTGCTATTTCCTGCTTATTTTGAGGGGGGGGGGGTTCCCATGAGATTTTCCCTTGTTTCCTCGGTTGTATTAAGCATCATTTTTATTGTCTTTTAGATTGTATTTGGGTGACCTATGGTCTTGTTACCAGGGCCCATAGTTTTCCAAGTTAGGATTCAGGGGGGGTGTTAGGATTATTAATCCTCCCTTGGTCAAATGTCTATTAGATTAATTTAGGCTAAATTAGGAACCTTAATTAATTATTTGGGTCCACTAGTACAATTGGGTCCACTTGTCTTAATGGGGCCACATGTACCAGTCACTAGAGTGTGGGGAACACTACTAGAGGTTAATTTCCACTTACTGCATGCGCATGCACCAGTTTGAGCGCCTCCTATACCAATCCCTAAATTTTAGGAGCCACTGAGAGTCCCGGCACAAACCTACATCAGTTAGTTGGAGTTATTACTAGTTAGTCTCAGTTAGTCCCCATTTACTTTAAATTAGTTCACAGCCAGTTAGCTAGCGCTAGCTATGCATGGCTAATGCATGGCTGCATGTGGAGTAGACACCTTTTTCCACCTACCACACTCAGTTGCACTAAGTTAACTAGATGTCACTGATTGATTAAGCTAATTGGACTTCTGGGAGTTGATATGTTGGACTCCGATATTCATTGAGACACCATGAGTTATATCATCAGTTAGATACAGTCACATCCAATGGATATATTCGAATCCATCCATAATTGATTTGAATTATTTTCCTATGTAAATTATTGTAACACTAGATATTATTATTGTGAATGATACTGTAAATTCTTGAGCAATACTTGTTTGTTTCCTGTGTGGTTTGTTTTGTTCAGTTTGTATCCTCATTCTCCATTTACTGCAAACATTATTAGAACTATTTGCTTGAATATATAAATGGAATTCAAATTCTATTATGGTATAAGAACCTTCTCATGCAGGTTTCATGTTTGTTTCTCCCCATCGAACATCAGAAACAGCTGGGTTTACACATAAGTCCCCTATGATGATCTGCTAGCTCTGGATTTATTTAGAGCAGCAGAGAGGGCGTGACAGACCCTATAAACATGTTCAAGTCGAGAGGAAAATCATGATTCTAACAGTTCATATGTTTTAGTTTGTTTTACAGTAACAATTGACAGGTGCTACGTAGCTTGTGTGAAGTTTTGCAGTCTTTTAGTCGAAGCAATTATGACTTCTCAATCCCCTACACCTCGGATCCTTACAACTTCCAATTATCTTGATTGGAGGGTGGATATGTAGCTAGCCTTACACCAGCATGGATACCTCATGATAATACAAGGAAGGGAGGAAGATCCTCATCATCTAGTTGAAAAGAACAGGTTTCTGAATTGTTGTGATGAAGCATTTCGATACTTATGTACTCATATATCTAGAGATCTCCTCTTCCACCTAGAAGGCTTGAGGACTCCTAGAGAATACTAGGAGAATATTCATATCTTATTTAACAAAGAATATGAGATTTGGGGACACATTCTGGAGAATGAGTTGGTATCTTTACATCCCATCAATTTCAAGACTATTGAGCAATTCTTTACTAAATTCAAGTCTCTGGTACTTCAATGCAGAAAGTCTGGAATAGAGCGGAAGGATGAGCAAAATTTCCTTTCCATACTCATCAAACTAGGCCATGAGTATCCTATATTTGTTTCTATATTTCATTCCAAGCGGGATGGCTTCCCCAATTGGAAAATTCCTTCATTAGATTATTTTTCTGAGTCCTTAATCAACGAGCAAGACAAATTGATTCGAATGGGAGTTATCAAGACCTCCAAAGATCAAGCTCTCCTAGTTACTGACTCTTCCAAAGCGCAAGCAAAGGGGAAATCAAAGAAGAAGGAGACAAAAGCATATGATTCAAAGCCTAAACAGAATCAACAAACTTCTGAAGGGGCCTCAGGCTCTAAAAAAAAGAAGTTTCAAAATAATTTATGTCCCTACTGTGAAAAGGGGTACCATATTGAAGATCCTTATATGAGGAAGCAACTGGATGAAATGACAGCTCTTCTCAAGCAGCATAACATTGTTCCTCCAAGAGAAAAGAATCCTGATGAAGAACCATAGACAGAAGATGATGAAAGCTGCCATGCTTTGAAAGCAATCCTTACTCAGTATACCGCATACATAATTGATTCTGGAGCTTCCAATCACATGGTTGCTTCTACAAGCTCTTCATCTTCATGCTCAAGGGAAATTTTGCTTGCAACAATCTCTTCAAAACTTATCTCTATGACACCCATATAGAGACATGAGTATCCATCTGTAAGTGCTCTTTCAGCCATGTTTAGAGTGTCACTTGTCTCTCTAGATTGTTCTTTTGCAGTTCTAATGGTAGAGTCAATGGAATGAACACCCTGCTCTTTTGTTGCACAATACTCATCAATGAGGATTTCAGTTATTCCTTCTAATGGATGCAATGCAAGTTTCACTTGCTTGAACATGATGTTTTCTTCTTCTGGTTGACCACTTAGAGAACTAGGTGGCTCGTGACTCCTCTCTTTGGTGACTAGGAATAGGCTCTCCAAGTCAATCAATGTCTCATTGAAAACAAAATGTGTGCTTCCACATGTTAAGACATCCATCATGTGGGCATCATGGAAAACCCCTTCCAATTATTCATCTTGATCACTGCATTCATCCTTAACACCAAATATTTGAGCCTCAACACCAAAAGACTCAACCATGCCAAGTATATCCTCTTATTAGGTTGCAACTTCATTATGAAACAAGTGAATAGAAAAATATGAATGGTGACCATATCTTTGCATCATATATTTCTCTTCATGTGGTGGAGCTATGGTGGTCTGCTCTTCCAACAAACTCTCTAATTCACACCCAAAAGGTTGGGTTTTGTATTCTACTTCATTAGGAATCTCAAGTGGTGCATGTAAATCTGATTTATGTTCTTATTTTGGATCTGATCCAAAATATGTATCACCACCATCAACATAACCAATATCCTTTGCAGTGATATGGAAATCACCCACAAAGAAGATGGAAGTGAATTCACTTCCCACACTACCAACAACCTAATGATTGGTTCTAGGGACTTTAGTTGTCCATTGGTCATCTTCATCTTCTTCTTAGAGTATGTCCATGCACTTCCTTATTGGATTCCACAATATGACTCACATATGTAACATGTGATTTTCTCTACTTCACTTCTTCATTTGATTGGAGAAAAATTATGTGCCTGTCATCACTTTTATCTTCAGGAGATTCTGCTTCATTTCTATCCTATTCCAAGAAAATTTGAGGCTTCTCCATTTTGAGTGGTACTTTGACCACATCTTGTGGAGACTTTTCTTGAAGAAAATCCAAATAATATCATGATGTTTAAATATGCAAATGGATTTGATGAAGCTTCACCTTTGGTTCATTTATATTCTTATTTTCTTGAAGAAGTGGAACAACCCAAATCCTCCCTTGATGTTTTGTTTCTCTCTTTTGAATACGCATCTATATCCTTGTGATAAAATCCAAATCTGCAATAAAAATCATCTTTGAAAGGAATGGTTTTACAAATCTCTTCCCCCAAGGCAAGATAGTCCTAATAGTGATAAGGCAAGTTTTCACTTGTTGCTATCTTCCTTGCTAAATCATATTTTAATCTAGAAATTGGTGGTTCAGACTTGATTTATTCTCTATATTATTAGCTATATAATTAATCATCCTCATCTCTTGGTAGGCCTCCATCAACATAGATGATTTCTTCCTCTATAAACTGCTCAAAGTCATAATCTTCACCTACTCGTTCAAGCATCATAGTTGCAACTGGAGATGTGATCTGCAATATTTTTTCAATTGAGAGATTACTTTACACAATATAAGAGGAAACTGATATGATACCACTGTAATATACAAAATCATATCTATGTAAATATTAACTCATACACAAAGATCCAACTCAAAATTTCAAAACTAGGTGCTAGAATTAAAAGCTAGAATTTACTGAATCAATTCCAAACACAGTGAGACCTTTCCAAAATCAAACGAACTCAATGAATGGATCAGTAAAATTAAATTAAAGGTCTATAAAAAATATAATAGAGGCACACCAAATCATAATTCACCAAAATATGGCAAGAGGGTTACACTAGCTCAAGTTTCATGTGTACAATGTACTGGAACCATTTATGTTTTGAAAGTAGCTATCGTTGAAGTTTACTCCAACTCTACTTGGGTACACCATATTATTAAAAGTGTATCCTTAGAATTTTCATGACTTGAATCCATAGTTTTAGGAACAATTAGGCACAATTTGGGGATCATATAAGTAAAACTAGCAATCAGGACTACACAAAAAGGTGATTTTCAAATCAACTTTAGGCCAACCTAAAGGGAATTGAAGATATGAATTAACACTTGAAACAGGTGTATCAGGGTATTATGGACCTAAAAAAACTTAAATAAATACAATTGGACATATATAACTCACTCCAATACATATTCTGTAGAACGAGTCAAAATTTACATTCCAATGAGCATAGGTACAATAGCTTATGAAAGATTAATATGTAATTTGTGGCAAGGTAACATATAACTATGATTTATCATTAAAATAACAGAAACTACACATCATGGGATTATTATATAAGAATCCAAGAAACGTAGGGCACAATTCCCAAAATCTTCCAACTCTAGCAATAAAATCACATAAGAAAAAAGGAGATTTGAGAGATCAAAAGAACAATGTCTTGAAGTGTATTGGATCTGAAAATCATGAAAATATATCGATGTCTTAGAAGATGAAAATCAAAAGAAAAATTGACATGATTGGATCCACTGGACATCAAAATAATTAAGAGAAGAGAATATAGAACAAGGTTGATCTGGGAATGGTTTCTTATTCACAACTCTTAGACTCTCGGGAAGTAATTCGGACCAATATTGAGATAAGAAATGAAATACACTTGAAAAGAATGAAATAAAAACAATGTGAGAGTTTTTGTTCCCTCCTCCTGAAGCTCCAATTGATTCCTCAAACATCTCCCAACTGCTGACTAGGGCCACACCTCTCAACTGGTGACTAGGGGCACACCTCCCAAGTTCTGAAAAAATAACAGTTGTCCAATTTCAAATTTCCACAATGGAAAAATATGTGAATGAGTGTGCAATGCCTTATTTTATAACTTACTTGGCTTCATCGATGCATTGTACTTGGTCTCTCATTCTTTCTTTGCACCCTCATTAACTAAAATGGAACTTTCTTGCTTTCCTTTTTTTGCTTTCCTCCTTTTCCTAACTGATTATATTTTCTTCCTTTTGGAAATTATGCTCTCCCTTGCTTTCCTGATGTTTCCTACTTTTCACAAATTACTGCTTTTTTGCACTTTCTTGCCTTGTGCACTGGTCATCTTTATGCACTTGTCTGCTTTTCACTGCTTTCTGTTTTTGCTTCTTTTGTCAGTTTCCTGTTTTTCATCGATTCTTGCTTTGTGCTTATTTCTTCAAGTTTCCTAATTTTCTAATGCAACTTAGTTGGCCCACCTTATCTTCTTTTCCAACTAATTATTAAATTTAAATAAAATTTAAATACTCGAAATAATATTACATCCCTTTAAATTAATTTAATACAAAAAAGTTTTGCCATAATTTATTCCCTAGCCAACTTAATTAATTCCTAAGGTAAGTTAGCCTCAAATTATTCCCTTATTATAAATTTAATATTATAATCTCATGATATGGATTGGTTAGTGTTCTGATCATGGTGCTATCAAAAATGGTGACTTGATAATACTTCTTCCTTTGATTTTCCATTTTGGAAGGTCGCTTTTACATCCATTTAATACATTGTGATATTTTTAGAGCAGACTCAGGCCATAAACATTATGATTGCTTCTGTTATAGCTACTCAATAAAAGGTTTCTTCAAAGTCTATTCCTTCAACTTGTGCATATCATTTGCATACCAATCTAGCCTTGTTTCTAACAACTTTCCCTTCCTCGTTTAATTTGTTTCTAAAAACACATTTTGTCTCGATGACATTTTTACCTTTGGGTCTTGGAACAAGTTCCCAAGTGTGATTCTTCGCATTTTGATTCAATTCTTCTTTCATATCCTTGATCCAATGTTCATCAGGTTTAGCTTCATTAAAACAATTTGTTTCTACTTCAGACAATAGGGAGAAATATACTTGTTCAGTTCCATTAGTTAAGAGTCTTCTTTTATTCCTACACCATCATTTTTATCTCCTATAATTAGATCTCTTGAATGATTCTTTTGAACAAACCTGGAGGGATTTTTTTTCAGGTCGACTTACTTTATCTGTTCCTTATTGAAGAGGGTTGTATTGTGGTTTTGTCATTCTTTCTTCATTTTGTATGACTATTGAGGGTTGTCGGCCAAGCATGGGATGATCCTCATCTTCATCTGTTTTCTATATTTGAATTCTTCATCTAATTTTATGTTTAGTATTTCTATCATATTATTCAGCCTTAGATTGTAAAAGTTTTATGACTTGCTTCTAGTTGCATATCCTAGAAAAAATCCTTCATTAGATATTGAATCAAAATTTGCAAGATTCTTGTCATTTCTTCTTATGTAGCATTACTTCTGAATATCCAGAAATGTTTAGCAGTAGTTGGTCTTCCTTTCTAGAGTTAATATGGATTCATGTTGCTTCCAGCCCTGATTTATGCTTTGTTTAAAATGTGAACCTTAGTATCAATAGCTTGTGTCCAAAAGATGCCTGATAGTTTGGAGTAATTTAGCATGCTTCTAGCCATTTCCTGCAATTTTTTTTTCTTTCAACTACTCCATTTTTATGTGGACTTCCAGCTACTGAGAACTATGTCTTGATTCCATCTCTTTCGCAAAAATACTCAAACTCATTTGGTGTGTATTCTCCACCATTATCTTTCACAAAAATACTCAAACTCATTTGGTGTGTAGATCAGTTTTGTTTTCAACAAATTCCTTAAAGATCTTAAAACATTCAAAAGTTTCTAATTTTTTTCTTAAGGATGAAAACCCATGTCATTTGATTGAAGTCATCTATGAATTGTAGGAAATAAAATTCACCATTCAATCCTTTAGTTCTTGTGGTTACACACAGATCCATATGAACTAAATCCAATGGCTTTGTTGTAGTATACTCCTTTGTCTTAAAGCTCACTCTTGTTTGTTTTTTATGTTGATAATGTTTACAAACTGATTGTATGTGATTTGCAATCTTAGGGATATCTCTCACAACTTTTTCTTTACTGATCTTAACAAGGTTTTCAAATTTTATATGACCCATTCATTTGCTCCAAAGAAAAATTGCATATATTTGTCCCAGACAACATTTTTATTCCTTTTCATCTAGTATGTATACATTGTCCGAGGTTCTGGTTGTGGTTGCCACTAAACTTCCTGTAGCTTTGTCTTTTATTTCGCACTTCTCTAAATCAAAGGTGAGAGTGTGTCCTTGGTCACACATTTGAATCACACTGAGAAGATTATGCTTCATATTCTCAACTAATAATACATGTATGCTTTAGTATTTTTATTTCCAAGACTAACCATGCCCTTACCAATAATTTAGGTTGATATGTCATCTCCAAAGTACACATTTCCTCCCTTTTCTTCTTTAAAATTCAAGAAAACTCCTTTATCTCTCATCATGTGTTTGGAACATCCACTGTTAATATACCATTAACCCTTTTTGTGTCAATGTTTGAGAGAATATGAAGATACTTGAACTTTAAAACTTTTTTTATAAACAAATCCAGTGCATGTAGATCTCATGAAACAATTCAAACATACAAATTATTCAATCCATAAGACAAATGATGTACCTTGGAAAACCCTCCAAATATGGTGGATGAAAAACCCAACAACCAATCCTTTGAGTATGATAGATAATGGCAAAGAATGATTTTACAACACTTTCATATTGCTTAATAAGAGATATCTAAGATACACTAGAGAATAGAGATCATAGAGAATATTGTCGTAGACTTTCCAAGTGCATAACACTCTAATAACAAGATTATTATTTCATACAATGAGAGGTAGCGAATGGTTACATGAATTTGGGAACTATGAACACTATATGCACTGTGTTCACTATCCATACATTACCTATTATGCCTTCCTTGACTTGGCTCCAAGTTGTCACCTCGTAATTATATCCCACACTGAAGATATGCACCCTCCATTAATTCACTGGTGTTAACTACCTCTAACTAAACTAAATTGAATGTCAATTGATTAGCTAATTGCTTGACCATTAATTAGGAGTTTAACTGGATATCTTTATTTATTCACAATCAGTGCCTTCCACAACAACCACTTTGCATAAATCAAGGAATAGATTCCTTAATTAACTTAAACTTGTTTTCCACAACTTAGACTTAACTAATGTATGTGTTATTTGAGTTCAATGGAGATATGACATGGGAAATTTGAATTCTTACTCTATCTTTGTGCTTATCTGATTTAGTATGTAATTAATTCTACATGGTTCATGAGTGTTTAATTAATTAATCATCTTTATCATATCATACTCAGGAGAAATGTTTCCAACCTATGATCATATGTATTACCCCAGGTCATATAGTCATATGCTAAAATAAATCACTCTAGGGGTAGCTAATACCTAAAGGAGACTTATAGCACCCGGTGACCATGACTAGCCATACATCACATAGTACATCCTCATAACTTGATACAACACAAGTCATTTGGTTTTGATACATCACAAGACCAGTCTTGATACAACATAAGGCTCCTAAAATTAATACAACATAAGTTATGGAGTTGATACAACACAAGTACCTGGCCTTGATACAAGATGAGGTCCTAATCTTAATACAACATAAGATCATAGTATAGGAATCTCTCATAACCTAAACAACCTATCTTTATTCAACACAATATCTTAACTTGATACAACATAAGTTCTGGACTTGATACAACACAAGTCTCATTGAGAGGTTTATGAACTTAATACAACATAAGTTCAGGACTTGATACAACACAAGTGTCATGGAGAATGACTCATGATGATGTACATTTAACACTCCCTCTCAGTGAGGGAGACATTCTCTTCCATACCAATCATATCTAGGAATTTTTTGAAATTCATCACAAATAGAGGCTTTTTCATCACATCTGCAATCTGCTCATCAATAGCTATGTATTGAAGTTTTACAATACCTTTTTGGACCATGTCTTGAATGTAGTGATACTTCATTTCTATGTGTTTCTACTTGTCATGAAACACATGATTTTTGAAAATATTTATAAAACTCTAGTTGTACACCTGATCATTGTAGGCTCTAGCTTTACACCAAACAATCCTCCAACTATCTTTCTTAGCCACAATGTTTCTCTGCAAGCACTACTAGCAGCAATGTACTCAGCCTCTGTGGTGCTCTAGCAAATTGAACCCTTCTTTCTAATAGACCATGAAATCATAGCAGAACCAGAGATGAAACAATACCTGGAAGTGCCTTTCCTATCAACAATGTTGCCACCCCAATTAGAATCAGTATATCCAAGCAATAACTCTCCTCCACTAGAGGCATATGTTGGGTGTTATAATGTCTTACTTAATTCATCAAATATTCAATTATCGGTCGAGGTTGGTAAACTTAGAGTTGACACAAAATATAGGGGAAGGTAGAGGGGTTCCTAGGGTGTCGTGGAAATATTTTAACAAAGAAAAGATCGAAAGATCTTTCAAAATGAAAAATCGAGTCAAACTCCTAGAAAGTCAACTATTAAGGTCATTGAACCGGAATAGACTATTAGACTAGAGCAGTATCAACCTATACTACTCTACTCTATAAACAAATACTGAAAAGTAAAGATATAAAAAATACTACTTTAAGAAATTAAACTTCCTATTAATCAACTATTCCAATTCTTAATCTAAGAATTAGAAAGCTTCGTAAAAAACTTTAGAAACTACCTATACAAGGAATTATAATATTGGAAACAAGATTGCAACAATTGGATATACTTTACCAACTTCAACAACTAAACTATACATGCAACTAACAAATGTACATAACGATTAAACAAAACTATCTAGTTCCACTCTCCTTGGGGGTTCTGAGGATATGCATTCATTGTGATCAGAACTGGAGAAGAAGTAGTGTCAAAATGGCTTTCAAAAGAAGTAAATAAACTGAATGGGATTAAATCTAATTTAACTTTTACAAATATGTGCAAACTAAGGAATGTCCAATTACAGGTGATGGTAAACGTGGTGATTTATTCCATAAGCAGATGACTCTTAACTAAGGAATGTTTTATAAATAACTAATCTATTAAGAAACAAAATTCTTTTTAAGGATTACTTTTATAAATAAACAATTCTTATATGAAACAAATGTAAGGGAAAATCTAACTTATAAACAAGTAAAAACTTAATGAAAGAAGCAAGTAGAAAAATTAATAAAGAAAACTTAATAAGGAAACAAGTAGAAAACTTAATAAAGAAAACTTGATTAAGAAAGAAAGTGGAAAATTTAATCAGGAAGATCCTC
Organism: Pseudotsuga menziesii; assembly: GCA_001517045.1. NCBI lineage: Eukaryota > Viridiplantae > Streptophyta > Pinopsida > Pinales > Pinaceae > Pseudotsuga > Pseudotsuga menziesii. The sequence goes on from LPNX010776043.1 coordinate 39,508, forward strand.
TAAATACAAAGATATACACAAAGGTAAACTAGATTGGAGATATACTTATCAAATGTTATAATAGTAATAAGTGAGAAGATCAGAAACCGAAGAAACGGAACATAGCATAATTCGAAGCATAATAAGGTAAGAAGAGGTGAAAGATAAGGATAGAACTCGATAAATACTTTGAATAATCTAATCTAAGGTTCCAATGGTAGATATAACCATTATCTAATTACCAAAACATAACAAAATTCAAAATACAAAGAAACAGAACCTTTAAATGAGCTTAAAACAAAATGGGAACATCAAAGGTTGAACGAAAGACTAGATAATAGACTGAACGGATGGTCTGAATGAAAGGCTAAACAGGAGGTCTAAATGACAGCCTGTATACAGAAAATAGTGGAAAGTGTCCAAAATGATCTAATTATTAGCTGATTTTGTGCATATGGAAACAAGATGCATAAAGGATAGTAAATAGACTTATTCAATAATCAAACTAATAGTGAAAATACTTATGCTAATTCACGATTAAGAAACTATTATCTATAAAAAAACTAAGGTACAACCAAAGTGAATTCATAACAAAACAAGAGTAATCAGAGCTAAGCTTACTGTAAATTGATTCTAGGATATAAAGCAATTCAGATCTATGTAACTATCGATATAAAATTGAACAACAAACTGTAAAACGACTGGAAAGGAAACTAACTATGCACGTAACCGGTTATGTAATTTTGGAAATGAAACTATATTGACTACAAAGTAATACTCACAATAAATCACATGTTATAGGAAATAATGAAATAAGCAATTACTGGAAACTCAATTACATAAACAAACTGGAAATGAAACTATACTAACTGCAAGAAAGGAAATGACAAAAATACACATGGAAATGGAGACCGCTGGTTGTTGAGGGGCCCTCTCAGGGTTGCGCTTCAATCACTCACAGAGACAGGAGCATAGATGAACAACAGAAATATAACTTATTTTAAAATTTGGAACAGTATTACAGAGTTTCTCTCCTAACGTCGACTAATTAACATCTAGCTAACTATGCTCTCACTTGGAGGTGGGTATATATAATGTTTACAAGGATGAGCAGGTTGACCCTTTCAATGGTCGACCGATCCTAAAATATCCAACCATTATTGCAAAAAATTGATCATGTGCCAACACATAGTCATTCTCCTGCTCCTTCGCGCAGTGGTTCTACTCACGCGGGTTGCGGCATATTGCTTCTTCTTGACATGGGCATGAGTCGTGGTGTTGAATAGAGAAGGTAGGATGGTGAACCTTCTAGAGATAGGATCATCTAGTCATCAGATACGTGGGCAATGTAGTAACTAAAAATTGTTCTACACTTTAACGTTCGGGAATATGCCAACGAACAATGTGCGGTTTGATCGGTGGGTTGAACAATGAGTTGGATGTAATCTGCGCATATCTAGCATGGGTGTGTGTCCAATATCAGCTCACGTAATAGATTATAACCTGCCAAACAATTTCATATATCAAACAAATTCCCAAATATCATTGAATTGGTTAATAAAATCATGAAATAATAAGAATAAACCAGAATTTGCATAAATCCCAAATGTATTCATACCTGAGGCTGAATGATAAGCTATATGAAAGGAATATGTCAAAAAGGTGACAAAATAGATGTCAAAATATTAATGTATCATTCAAAAATAGTAACAAAACTGGGATCAATAGCATACCTAAGTCCATAAACAATTGTACAACGGAGGTATCTCAAAATATGCTTACTTGCAACCCAGTTTCTATGTCTAGGATCAGTCATGAACTGACTCAAGATGGTAATTGCATAGAAAATGTATGGCCTCGAATATATCATGTACATCAATGAGCCAATCAACTGTTTGTATAATGTGGGGTCCACTGGATTCGATCCAGTCTCGGTCTCATGGATTTTCCTCAAATTGGAATCCATTGGAGTATTTATGGATTTACAATCCATCATGCCAAATTTGCGCAAGATGTCCACAATGTACTTCCCTTGAGATAGAAATATATCATCATTCCTTTGCAAAATCTCAAGGCCTAGGAAGTAGTGCATAAGACCTAAGTATTTCATCTAAAAATATGAGGTAGGCTCCCTCTGGAAATCAACAATCACTCTTTCCTCTATATTGAGGAAAATATCATCCACAATAAGGACTAGTACCAGAGGCTGGTTCTCCACTACTTTGAAGTACAAGTTTGAATATGCATCACTCTTCAAGAAACCCAGTTTCTAAAGATAATTGTCTATTCTGGCATACCAAGCTCGAGGATATTGTTTTAACCTACATAGGGATTTCTTCAACTTGCACACATGGGACTTCTTCCCATGTATCACAAAACCCACAGGTTGCTCAATGTAAACCTCTTCCTCAACCTCATAATTGAGGAAGGCAGTCTTCACGTCCATATGGTGAAGCTTCCATCCTAATACTAATACAAGTGAAATAATAGATCTAATGCTAGTATAACTGGCCACTGGAGAAAAATTCTCCTCATAATCAATGCCCTCTTTTTGAGAAAATCCATGGGAAACAAACCTAGATTTGTAGTTGTCAACACTTACATCTGCAACATGCTTTATATTGTAAATCCATCTGGAAGTTACAACTGACTTCCTCTCAGGTTTGGGAACAATATCCCAAACATCATTCTTCATAATAGAATTATATTCCTTTGTCATAACATCTTTCCACACTTGCTACCATGCATCCTCTTCATATGATGAAGGCTTTGAGTCAGTGATATTGCTCATCAATGTAACATATCATGAATACCTATCAGGTTGTTTGCACTCTCTAGAAGTTCCTACTAGTGCTCCATTCTTCTCATCATATCTCAACACATAACGGCACCATGATGACCTCCTCTTTGAAGGAGTTTCATCAACCAGCTCAACTAGTTCATTAATGATAGGTACCTCTACATGCTCTATTGGGTTCTCCCTTTTAACATTAGAAGGGGAAGAATCATCATCATGATCCTATAATATATAAGCCTAAGGATCATCTATCTCTGGATCACATTCAAGCTCTTTTGAATGCTTGAATGTTTCCTCTTCATGGAAAGTCACATCCTGACTAACCTCAACATGTCTCTCACGAGGTACATATATTATGAATTCCTTGGAGGTTTCACTGTGGCCAACAAATGTTCCCTTATTTCCAGAAGGTTCCATCTTGGTTCTCATTTCTTTTGGAATGTGAATATACGCAGTACATCCAAATATTTGAAGACGTGATATGTCTGGTTTCTCACCAATGAACACCACTTCAGTTGTTTTCTCATCAAGAACTACATTCAGAATTATGTTATGTATATACATTGTTGTACTGGTAGATTCTGCCCACAAATAAGCAGATATATCAGCTTTTGTAAACTCACCAGAATTGTGTTCTTTCTCTCTACAATCCCATTCTATTGTGGGTTGTAAGGAACTATTAATTGTCTACATATCCTTACATCACTAAAAAGCTCATTAAAAGCATTTTATTTGAATTTTCCACCATTATCAGACCTTAGGGAAAGGATATGCCTACTTTTCTTATTCTTATCTAAGTCTTTATACTCTTGGCATTTACTAAAGGTTTCACTTTTGTATTTCATGAACTAAATCCAGGCCTTATGAGAGAAATCATCAATGAATAAAACATAGTAGAGATGCTTGCTAAGGGATTGGGAAGACATGGGTCCACATGCATCTGAGTGCACCAAATATAATATGCATTTAGATTTAGTATGGTTTCTAGGAAACTTATTTTTAACATTATTTCCTAAATCACAACCTCTACAAACAGTGTCATGTACAGAATCAAAACTAGGCATAACTTTCACCATTCACTGCAAACCAAGGAGTGCTCTGAAGTGGAGGTGTCCAAGTATCCTATGCCTTAGATTGCATGGGATGATAGTATGATGTGTCATCGCTGCAATATACTTTCTTGGGACCTTGTAAATTCCTCCTTCTCAAACCCCAATGACTGTAGCAGTATCAATGTTCTGGTTCTTCGGCAATAAGTATGCTTGATTCTCCATGAAGATGATCTGGAAAAATTTATCTTCAAGGAAAAAAATAGAGAGTGGATTCTTCTTCAATCCAGGGACATAAATAATTTCCTCCACTTGTAGTGTGTCTCCCTAACTCAGCTGGAAGGATGTGGATCCAACTCCTTGGATATAGTATGTCGAGTTGTCTCCCAATTCTACCATGCATGCAAATTGTTTCTCTTTTAGGTTGGAGATTGTGCCCTTGTATCCTGACATGTGCTTTGAAGCACCACTATAAATCAGCCATGTGTCTTCTCCTATGATGAGAGATACAGACAAAGCATAGGTGAGGTAATACTCATTCCTTGTCTCTTTCTCTTCAGGTGCATCTTCTTTGGAACTTTCTTCAATGGCGGTGGAAGCATGAATTCTTCCTTCTTTTCTTTTCTTCATATGACAATCCCATATAAAGTGTCTTTGATTTTGAAAATAAAAACATATAAGAGTTGATTTGTCAAAACCTTTATTGATATCTTTCTTATTTGCACCGAGAGACATCTTGGGAGCGAATGGCTTCCTCCCTTTCTTGGTTCTATCCATGATAGCTATATTCTCCTCCTTAGTGTGCACCACAACCAGCTACGTCGCTGCAACGTTCCACCCAACCATAGGCCAGCGTGCTCCTTAATCTCTCAGCAACGCTGCCACCCCCAAGCTGGGCATGATTCTCCAAGGAATATGGAAACAGCAGGCTTACACATAGCCAAGGATACACAAAACACACAGCCAAGCCAACAGAGTTGGGTTTATCAGGCCATTCAGGAGCTGGAGAAGGCAAATTGCTAAGCTAGTGAGCTCATTACAGAGCCAAGAACACCTACACCAGAACTAGCCTGACCTCTAAGACACCCAAACACACCCAACACAAGGAATCAGTCCCTTCTCTGCTACACAGTCCCTCAGGCCCTACATTCCCTTCTAGTGCTATTCAGGGGTGATGGAGAAGAAGGCCAGCCCTCTAGCTCTGTCTGTGTGGGTTCCAGCCACCAGGTTTATCAAGCAACACTCAGCCCCACCCTTTCTCCCTACACAGTCCGAAGACCGACCATTGCACTCAGGCAATCACTCAGAAATTACAGCTGAATAGGGGGAACGATTTTTGAGTCATTCTTGGCCCTCTCATGGCCAAAATGACTCCCAACAATCGAATTACACAACCCCAACTAAACAGTAAACATGTGGGAAGAACAACAGTTCCAATCTCAACATTAAAATGATGGGAATTACACAACCATACCGGTCTGTAAGGAGAACATACAGCTGAGGACGTGAATGGCTCTTCTCAGGAAATTCATGGGTGAAAACATACAGCTCTCAGCTCGCTATGTGAGCCCAAAACAGAAGGATACCTGTGCATGGAAACAATCCGACCCTATGAGGAAATGAACAGACAAGGGAGGTCCTGCATGAGGAAAACAGCTCCGTTTTTGTCCATGGATGAACAAACAGCAGCAATGACGTGAATTGGAAGTGTGTGAGCCTTCAGCACAGTCGTGGGAGAGTCAAATTTCCTGCGTGAGTGATGGCAGTCATTTTTCCCCAGCCATTGTGAAGTCAACTAGGGTGGAGTGTGCGTGTGGGTGAGGACTAACAGTCCTGCCACACCCATTCCTAGACAATAATTGCCTCAACTGCCAGCAAAGATTCTTAATGAAAGTGGTTGGGGTAAACAAGGGAAGAAACACATGGATTTTGACCCCAATGGCTAAAGTTGGACAATTCCCCCACATCCTTATCCTTGTGAAAATCATGCCCCCCTTCGATTTAGTTGTCGCGACCGTAGCTGGTTATGTTCATTTAATTAATTATAGATGCATATTTACATGATGACCAATATAATATATGCTGCATGCCCCGATATACCATCGGTGACAAATTAAAATCCAAAACATAACATGACCGATCAATGGTGGGGCCTTGGCCTTTAGCTCCACACCATGATCATTTACAATATGTACATCATATACATCTAATGCAATGGGGTCAAAACCGGGACGTGACAGAGGGGATCCCATCGATGGCAGTTTGAATAAGATCATCCTCATCCATCACCACACCGATGCTTGAAAGTTGATCCTTCACCTTTGAAATCTTTGTGAAGAATGAGGCTATGGTCTCATCTCTTTCCATCTTCATGTTGCGCAACTTGTTCTTCAAATCCCTCTTTTGAGTAGGGGCCTTCTTCTCATAAAGATTCGTGAGTGTGTCAAAACACTCATTTTTCGTCTTCAATGGTGTGATCACCGACATGAGGTTGTCCTTCACAGAGTCATATATGATCATATTTTCCTTTTCTTGATTCTTCTTGTAATTGATTCTTCCTGTATTTGTAGTAGTCTCTTTGATCATGGTGGTCACAAAGGAATCAAGATCATGCTCTTCGAGAATGTTGATCACTCTCACCTTCCATGTGTTGAAGTTTGTTGTGCCTTCAAGTCGGTCTTCCCGTCAAACAGAGATTGATGCCATTTCTTCAAGCTATTGCTCAATGCTTCAAGATCCTACATAGGTTTAGAATGTTTACACAAAACTAAGCTCTTGCACACCCTTGCTCTGATACCATGTCAATGTTTGAGAAAATATGAATATACTTGCACTTTAAAACTTTTTTATAAACAAATCCAATGCATGTAGATCTCATGAAACAATTCAAACACATAAATTATTCGATCCATAAGACACATGATGTACCCTGGGAAAACCCTTCAAATCCAGAGGATGAAAAACCCAGCAAACAATCCTTTAAGTATGACAGATAATGGCAGAGAATGATTTTACAACAATTGCATATTTCTTGATAAGAGATTGTTATACACCAGAATGGCACCTCTCCGTCCGAGTGCCGACTTTCCTTATGTCGGCGCGCAAAAGGACACTTATGGATTGAGGTTTTCCTAGAATACTATAGCTTGGCTTATTATGGAATACATTTCTGCCTTTATCTCTGCCTGTGACCACTTTCCCATTGTTTCATGAAAGTCATTGAAAGTCACTGAAAAAACACCTATATTGGAGGACCCATATATTGAGTTCTGTAACTCCGTTTGACCTCATTTTTGCGCCATTGGAAAGGTATTTCAGTTAGCTAAAACGTTTCCGAAGACACCAAAGTCTGAAAATGCCCATAAATACCCAAAAAATGTGTTTTTTGTACATTCGCGATTTTCCTTAAGGAAAACCCACGAATGTGCCTCTTAGCATTTAAAACATTAAAACATGAGTTAATTGGAGATTAGTTG
>LPNX010776060.1:0-108422 GCA_001517045.1 Pseudotsuga menziesii
TCAACGGGGATCTACTTCAACCGTCCGGAATAAGGTACGAGGTTCGATCCTTTAGTGTTAGATTGTTTATTTCTATTGCATATTGGAGAAGATTGATTTGTGGAGTCTAGCTGTCTGTTGTGGTACCCCAAGCCATAGGAATTTCTCTCCGTAACAAGCCTTAATTAATATACTAGCATAAGAGTGAAAGACCTTACAATGTGTTGAATGTAGGTTCCAGCTAGTAAGAAGACCCCCAGAAAGGCCATGAGAGTGCAGAGCACAAAATTCCCAGCCCGACTTTTACATGGAAAAGAAGTGAAGGGCAGAGAAACTGTAGAAATAATAGATCAATGCTATGTGCAATGATGCTAAGAAGAAGCACAGGAAATAGATCTTGCTACTAAGAATTCTCACAAGCATACACAGGAAAATAAGAGAGAAGAAAAGAGACTGAATCACATGAATGAAGAGATGAATATTGGTGTGTATCCTTCCATTGAATAATTAAGAATAATAGAGTACATAAATAGATCTTCCCTCATAGGAAAGTCGAATTGTATGGAAACAACTCATAAAGCTCAAAAAGGCTGACTTACCCAAATATAGCAAACCCCCATAGGTGGATAAAGCACTTGCTAAATCTATCAAGGACCTCACGAGTTGGAAAAAGCATGAGTGAGTTGTCAAGGAGATGGAAGTAACATGCTAATCCTAGAAAATGGAGAAAAACTAATGGAGGATGGGTTGGAAACAAAAGCACCCAGTTTCCTAGTTGACTAGCTTTTATCTTATCCATAGAAAAGCAAGATAAAGCAGAAAAAGAAGAAAAAGCAGAAAAAAGCAGAATTTGCTATAAGGTCCTGCTTACTAATTCTAGATGAACCCAGAATCAGAAATAACTCATTCCTAGGATATAGATGGCATGCATTGACTTTAAGGTGCCACCTAATTAAGCTAGTGGGTGAATAATTAATCAAATAATGATTAATTATTTTATCCTAAGTTGTGAGTGGGTTTAATATATTCTAACACCCCCCTATAAGTCTGACTTTATGATGGTATGACAAAAAAATATGGATGCATATAGGGCCCAGCAACAAGGCTATGGTCACCCTTTTACAATAATTATGTCCAGAAAAGTGAGGAAAGAGGCAAAACCACATGGGGAAAATCCTCCCTCAAGATAGGACAAGGCACAAAATTTGAAATATGTATGTCTTCAAAATATCCTTATCTTCACTTGAATCAGCTGATTGAACTTCTTCTGGATGGAAGACTTGTTGAAGAAATCATGAACTCCATGATCATGTGCTGGAGTGTAGAACCTGCAAGAAGGAAGAGGAGAGACTCCTTGTATCTCATCATCTGATGAAGTGGGAGCATTATCTGAATGCTTCTTTCTACTGCCAAACTCTGATCTGCAAACATAACCTGAAATGGAAAAGAGATCTGTGCATACTCCTTCCCAAATAGTACAAAAAATAAGGCAATTTATTTCACACCCAATTCCCTGAATAGCTGCAAAATTGTGATGTGAATCACATGTACATCTTCCAATATGCTGTAGCACCTGTATAGATATGATATGAGGCTGATAAAACTCCGATATATCAGAAATATTAGCATAAGGAACAGCAAAGACAAAGGCTTCAGTGGCTCCATGAGGATATAGGGCTAGACTAGGAAAATTATGAACAACTGGGGAAAACTGATAGGTGTAAAAATCTGAATGATGGATGGGAATAAGATCTGAACCATAAGTGTTTAGAACAGATCCAAACATGTTTAATATCAGTCCAAATATGACTAAGGACATGGATAACCAGCCAATTAAAGATAGGAAAGATTTCAAACCATGCAAGATAAGTATCACTGCATAAGAGACCAATGAGGAATCAATAGGTGATCTTGGGATTTGTATAGTCTTTGGATTATTCATAGGTATGGTATATGGTATGGATGGTGGTAATATATGTGTCATGACATGCATATCAGCCTGCAAACAATATTCTAAATCAGATATACAAGCTTGTGAGGAAGAGTTTCTCAAAGGTAAGTCAATATCTAGTGAAAAATCACAATTTTTGGGAGATGAATCTAGTAGACTGAGAGGAGGATCATCAAAGAAAGATTCTGATATTTCTGATTCTGATATATCAGAGGATAAATATATATCAGAGACATGAGAAAAGGAGAGAAATCTGGCACTCAAAGCATAAGTTATATCACCTTGGAACTGCGCAGTATGACATTGTTCTGAGGAATCAGCAGGCTCTTCTAGTTCATCTGGAACTTCGATCTTGTGCTTCTCAAGAAGCTGAGACATGATGTACATATTCTTCTTGAAACACTTCTTCTCTGAATGAAAACCCTTGCTGCAATAAGAACACTTGGATGTGCTCCCTTTCTTCTTAGCTTTCTTCATTAAATTTTCATATGAATCTTCATCTTCACTTTCTGACTTTGGCTTCTTCACAATTTGATTCTCTTTTGATTTGAATTTCTTGCTTCCTTGAACCAAGAGAGCATGATCCTTTCCCTTTGGAGAATTAAGGACACCCATATGGATCAATTTATCTTGCTCCTTTGTCAGTGAATCAAGAAAAGAATTTAAAGAAGGCATTTTCCACTTAGGAACAGCAAGCCTAGTAGCATGAAAAGTAGACACAAAAACTGAGTAATCAGGACCCAATTTTGAAAGAATGGAAAGGATTAATTGATCATCTGCTTTCTCAATCCCACATTTCTTGAGCATTAGAACAAGTGACTTGAACTTGGTGAAGAAACCCTCAAGAGATTCGAAATTGCTTGGACTTAGTGAGAATAACTCAATCTCCAATTGATGCGCTCTTTGCTCATCTTGAACTCCAAAGAGAGACTCCAATTGAGTCCATACTTGGTTTGGAGTGGTCAAACCATCTAGATGAAAGAGTAGATCAGGAGAAATAGAGAGGCAAAGCAATCCATAGGCTTCATCCAACCTATTATGCCACTTAGCTTTCTCAATCACAGCATTGGGCTCATTCTCCAAAGCTAGTGTAACTCTATATAATCCTCTACTGCGCAATAGAATGGAGATTTTTGCTTTCCATTCGTGGTAGTTGAAGGAAGTAAGAAATATAGATGATGAAGAATCCATATTGCTGAATTGATGTGCTCAAGAATCAAATCTCTGCAACCTGCAAAACAAACTAGGAGAAAATCTTGAAGCTCTTCTTCAGAGAGGGATAGGAGACTGGAAGCACTCCTCAACTCTATAGAAATAATAGATCAACCTTGTAGCTCTGATACCATGTAGAAATAATAGATCAATGCTATGTGCAATGATGCTAATAAGAAGCATAGGAAATAGATCTTGCTACTAAGAATTCTCACAAGCATACACAGGAAAATAAGAGAGAAGAAAAGAGACTGAATCACATGAATGAAGAGATGAATATTGGTGTGTATCCTTCCATTGAATAATTATGAATAATAGAGTACATAAATATATGTTCCCTCATAGGAAAGTCGAATTGTATGGAAACAACTCATAAAGTTCAAAAAGGCTGACTTACCCAAATATAGCAAACCCCCATAGGTGGATAAAGCACTTGCTAAATCTATCAAGGACCTCACGAGTTGGCAAAAGCATGAGTGAGTTGTCAAGGAGATGGAAGTAACATGCTAATCCTAGAAAATGGAGAAAAACTAATGGAGGATGGGTTGGAAACAAAAGCACCCAGTTTCCTAGTTGACTAGCTTTTATCTTATCCATAGAAAAACAGGATAAAGCAGAAAAAGCAGAAAAAGCAGAAAACAGCAGAATCTTCTATAAGGTCCTGCATACTAATTCTAGATGAACCTAGAATAAGAAATAACTCATTCCTAGGATATAGATGGCATGCATTGACTTTAAGGTGCCACCTAATTAAGCTAGTGGGTGAATAATTAATCAAATAATGATTAATTATTTTATCCTAAGTTGTGAGTGGGTTTAATATATTCTAACAGAAACAATGAAACATAGTTTCTTGAATCAGCATTATGTCAGGATTAAGTGAGGAGAAAAGGAATTTGAGGGCTTTTCTTTTGGTGAGACCCAAAAAACCATAAATATTCATAGAGATGATCCTCATGGGTAAACTTGAAAGTTAGGTGACGATGCTCTAAGTGCCTATGGTGTGTTTAGGGATCTAGCCGCTGCATTGATTCTAGTAGAGAGAGGGGTATAAATCCTAAAGTACCTGAATCTTCAGCTAGTTTATCCCTCCTAGACTTCTTGATAGTAACATTATGGAATTTGATTGAATCTAAGGGAAGAGTAGAGGGAGAGATAGGTGATTTGTTAGTAAATATGTCCAATGACTTCAAAGTGAAGGATCCATAAAGGAAGGTGAAGTAGTGGGGCTAGAAGGATCAGTAGAAGTAATAGGTGATGTGTTCCGCTGGAGTGGAGGGAATTTTTACAGTGTAAAAGGAGGAGGAGACAACGATGCAAGGTTATGCTGAAGTGGGTTGGTAAGAGCAGGTTCTAGTGAAGGAGCACCTGCAATGGGTTCCATGGGTAGTGAAGAAGGAGTAATCAAAGGTAGAGTCAAAGAAGACATAGGAGATTTAGACATCGAGATGAGAGGATCCCCAGTAGTTTCCAGGGCAGAGGTTGCTTGAGCAAGGGTTTCAATATCTTTTATGTACTGTAACTCACCTTTGGTTAGGTTTCCAAGTGAGGTTGAAGAAGATGAATAGTAGGGGCCAGGAGGAGTGGGGGAGTCATAAGTATCAACAGGGGGAGACCCCTCCACAGGTAAGTTAGAATCAGGAGCCATCTTAAAGAAACGATGATTTAAAGGCAAGCCATGCCAAAGGGAAGTAAAATTATTTTTTAAATGGCCCGTATCGTGACAGTAGCTGCATCTAAGCAAAATGTTCAGATAATCTAATATTTGCATAATGACCAAGCTACCACAATCAATTTCAATCTTCGGCAAGAGCCCTTTGGATACATCCAATTCAACCAGAACCCTAGCCATTCTCTTGTCAAATATAAGGTGGAAATATTTGTCTAGAGCTACAAATCTCCCTAGTGAATTTGCAATACCTATCAGGAAGTCTTTATTCTACAGAGGAAGGGAAGAACTGACATCAAGACCCAAAGATGTCATTTGACGAATCTTTCTTTGAGGGGGTCAAACTTAGCATGCTAATGACTGAGTACTAGGGAGCCATTTCGAATAGTCTAGAGAGAGTTCAAAATGCAGGATTCATCCAAATCTTCTATAAATACAATGACCAAGCAACGGTTAGCGAGGAGGCTAATGGTAAGGGTATAGTTAAGGATAGGTTTCCAATTTGTCGTGGCCCAAGAAACTCATTCCTCCTTGTTCATATTGCAATATTCTAAATGGATAATTAATGCCCTACGACAGAGTTTAGAAACCCTATCCAGCATAACGTCCCTCCCAAGTACATATCGACACTTCAAGTCAAAGGATTTTAGGAGTTTGGCTTTTCGACACTGGTGATGCCAGGAAGAGCATTCAAATCCCCATAAGGGATAACTAGGAGGATTGACCTCTAGAGATTCCATGCTCGCAAGTGTCAAAATAGTCAAAAGAAAGGGGACAAGCCTTTCACAGAGGAAAGACAAGATGTGGGCCCCGAGAAGGCCACACAGTAAAAATAAATCCCCCAATAAAAGAAATGAGTAGTGAGGGGTAATACCCCGAGACCAAGGAACACCCGATAGAGACAATAAACACAATAACCACAACAGGGAGCTGGAGACCAGGACGCAAAAAGTAGGTAAAGAAACCATATAAACCTGACAAACCACAATAAACTTCCCACTTTTTTAGCATGGTTGGTACTAACCCTCATGGGAGGGTGGACTCCATGTAATATTAAAAACCATCAACAGATAAGAAGAAGACCAAAATCCCATGAAAAATAAATAAATGCAGCATAGAAATATAGTCAGATAAAGTACCTTAAAGACCGGGACGAGTGAAGTCTTTCATACAGTCAGGCCGCATCATTACGCATCATTACACAAAGGTCACAGGCATCATATTATACTTTGTTTAAAGGAGTTTTGAATTTTAATGGTAGGCGATTTGATTTTCGTCGAGGAGTTTTATAAAACACTTTGAAAAGGATAGAGTGGGATGACCAAAGGTTTTAATTAGAGAAACTTTGAAAATAAGTGTTTTTTTTTTATAACAAAAACGGTTATATTAAAATGAAAGAATCAGTAGAAAGGCACTGAACGAGTTTACGGATATCCACATTTCCCCATCCTTAATCAGAGGACAGATTATGGAGGGATTTCCATGCTTATCATCGAATTGACCTTGAGATCAAAGCACCCTAAATCTATGAATTTATTAGCTGCTCTATCCGCCCTCATATTGAGCTCCCTGAGAACGTGAAAGAATTCAATATTCCTGAACCTTTTAGCCATATATCTAATTCTTTGTAACAATCTTTCCATCCGCTCACTTTTAGCCCTTCTTCCCCCTCTCATTGCTTGGATAAGCAGTCTCGAGTCTCCGATAACCGCAACATCCTCTGCTCCTACTTGTTGGGCCTGCTTAAGGCCTTGCCAAAGCCCATATGCTTCTGCCATATTATTAGATTCATGACCAATACTCCAAGAGTATTCGATTTCAACTTTCCCACTGGAATTTATGACAACTCCACCTCCTCCCGCTTTTCCCGGATTTCCTTTTGAAGCTCCATCAAAAAACAGTTTGAAAATCTTCTGCTCTCTTAACCAATTCTCGAATTGAGATTTGTCCAGTCGAATTTCCCAATCCTCCAATTTATTAATAGCTATACTTTTAAATTCCTGGATATTAAGGCTTAGCATCCAACTCTTTTCTTTTGGGGTCAACTCGGCTTTATTGGCCGGAATCTTGGTACTACTTATCACTTCCCCAAATAGAGCCTTGATTTTAGCATTTACCTTCCACGCTGGTTGAAGATTGTTCTGAAAAATTCTCTTATTTCTTTCAATCTAGATACACTAGCAGACTATTTTAGGCAGTTTCAGCCAGCAGGCTCTAACACCCTTCTTCATAACCAGCTCTCCCGTATACAATTTTTCCCAGTTGATGAAGAAATCCTGACTCCTTCCATTCCATTGAAGCCCCTCTCCACCATTCTGCATTATTTCCTGCATTACTTCCTTCCAGATTAATATGGAATAAGGGCATTTAAAAAAAAGATGAGAAATGGTTTCTGAATTTACAGCACAGAGGGGGCAGTGGAATGGGCCTGCTATCCCCCTTTTCTCCAGATTTTCTCCAGTTAACAACCTTTGATGAATTAATGTCCAAATAAACACATCAATTTTGGGCAACGTTCTGTTGTTCCAATTATTATTCCAGATCGCTGGGTTCTCAGGCACGTTAAAGTTTGCAGCTAACTCCCTGTACCCATCGGCAGTTGAATAATTACCTGTTCTCTTACCCCAGCCACGTCGATCCTTCAGCTTGGTAAAAATCGGGGCTCTCCCTGCCAGGTGTAAGAGCAACTGCGTTTTTTCAATCTCCAGCTCGGCAGGGCAGTCTGTCAATGTCCATGCTTTCCAACGATAAGGATAAATCTCCTCCCACGCAGAGATACTCCAGATCGTGAACATGCCTTTCGCCTCCATCCAAGATTGCAGTCGAGGGAGGTGTGGTGGATAATTGCCTAAAATTGGATCCTGCCAGAGTTTTATGGCTTTCCCGTTACCCGGTATCCAATATAAATTTCCTATAAATGAAGGCAGATATTTCTTGAAGAGGTAGAAGATAGAGGTTCCTTTTGATTTCACATGTTCTCCTTCCAGGCATCTAAGCCTTGGACCTGGAAAGTACTTGTTTTTAAGTACCAGACTACACCAGGTTGGCTTAGGAGCAAGCATATTCCAGAGTAATTTATCCCCGATGGCTAAGTTTTGAAGTTTGAGATCCCTCAGCTGAAGACCTCCCTCAGCTCTTGGCTGCTTAATGGTTTTCCAGCTTACCAGAGCATACTTTTTCCCCCGTCCGTTGTTCCCTCCATTCCAGAGAAATGTTTTCAATAATCCTTCAATTTGATTTATGATTTTGACAGGTGCAAGGAGAAGGGAGCATTGGTAGAGCACGTAGCTGTTCAAGACAGCTTTAATTAATACAACCTTCTCGGCCAGATTCAGCCAAGCAGTTCCCCAGCCCGATATTTTCCTCTTAATTTTTTCCACTATGGGAGTCCAATCCGAGGACTTGGATTTGGTTTTGGCGATAGGCACCCCTAGGTAGTTGAAAGATTCCCAGCTTACAACTCCCTTTATATTAAGAGTTTGGGCTATAACAATCATTTCCCTTGGAGTAATATTCCATCTGAAGATCTGACTCTTCCTGTAATTGATTTTACTTCCAGAGGCCTGGCAGTAGCGATTCAGTTCAGTCTTGAATCGACCAGCTATAATCTGACTAGCACCCCGCCATTAAGATGGTATCATCAGTGAACTGAGCGTGGTTGATGTCTTTGATTCCTCTGGCCAGCCTTATGCCTGGGAGCTCCTGCTCTAGTCTGGCGTTTTCCAATTGGAAGCTGAGTACCGAGGCCTGAATGGCATAGAGAAGGGGGGAAAGCGAGCAGCCTTGCCTCAGCCCTCTCGTAGCTTGAAAAAAGGGGGCAGCTCGACCATTAATGAGGGGGGAAATCCAGGGCTTGCTGATGTAGGCCTTGACCCAGGAGACAAAATTGGGAGCAAATCCGAATCTCAGCATTACTCTGAGGAGGAATGGGTGACTAACTCTGTCAAAAGCATTTGCCAGATCTAGTTTCACTGCCATTCCTTTATCTCCATTCTTCATACTAGAATGGATGGCTTCTTGCACTAAAATGATATTATCCCAAATCTTCCTTCCTTTAATGAATCCGCCTTGGTTCTCCGGGATAATGACTGGCAGGATATGCTTTAATCTGGTGGCCAGGATCTTTGTGATGATTTTGTAGCCTATGTTACACAGGGATATTGGTCGAAACCTGTCAAATGTCTTAGATTCTTTCTCCTTAGGGATGAGGGCCAAAAAGGATGAATTCGTACTTCCTCCTATCTTGCTACAATTTTGAGACTTTCTGACCATTTTTAGTAAGTCTTTTTTAACAATGTCCCAACAGATTTTTATGAAATTTACATTATACCCGTCTGGACCGGGGGCTCTATCCTCCTCCATGAGATCGATGGTTTCTTTGAGCTCTTCCAGCGTGATGGGTCGATTCAATTGGATGTTATCTTTGCTTTTAATTGAGTTGGGCACAAGGTTCAGGAGCTGGGCGTCACTGGAGGTGGGCTGTTCAGAGAACAATGCGCTGAAGAAATTGGTGGCTTCCATCTTTATTTCATCAAATTGATTTATTACCCTGTCATTGACCGGAATTTCTTGAACGCTGTTCTGGCTTTTCCTGCTCTCAGTTAGCTTATGGAAGTAGCTTGAATTTTTATCGCCTTCCTTCAACCATTTGCACTGGGATTTGAGGCGCCACCATTCAGCCACTTGCCTACAGGCCACGTGAAGGTTCAATTGCAGCGCTGCCTCTTTTTGTATGTCAGTGATATTCACAGGCTTATCCTCCATTTCGATCTGGTGCAGCTCCAACGCGTGGGCAGCTTGGAGCTTGGCGCTATTTGGATTTGGTAGCTGCTTGGCCCAACTCTTCAGGGATTGTTTGAGTGTCCTCAGCTTCTGCTCCCAGACAAAGAAGGAGGAGCCTGTGACCGGTTGGGCCCAAGACTTTGCTACAATATTTAAGAATTCCTTCTGCTTGGCCCACATTGGATTAAATCTGAACGGTATAGGCCCCAGATTTTTCCCAGGCTCCATTTCCAGAAGGATGGGCTTATGATCAGATCCTCCAAAGGGGAGGATTTTGGATGATATTATCAGGCCTAGAAGGAGGAAATTATCCTGAACCAGAAATCGATCGAGTCTGGCCGCAATGTGCCCGGGGCCGAACCTCCTATTGTTCTAGGTATATTTCCCTGATGTTGGTTTGATGTCAACGAGCACCTAGGTCGATATGATATCTTCCACTAAGTCTTTGAAGGGGTCTCTGGAGATTGATCCCCCCCATTTTTCATTTTGGCTGAGGGTGAGATTCAAGTCCCCGGCCACAATTACTTTTCCCTGTAGATTACTTTGTTCTTCACAGAGAAGAGTCCAGCATTTGAATTTTTCATTATAAGAGTTAGGGGCATAAATGTTGAATATACTTACCAGTGAATCATTGCCTTTTTGTCTCAGCACGGTGAGGATCCAGTGGGTGCTGTTTTTGATGACCGTAGCTTCATATTTTCTGTCGTCCCAAAGGGTTCCTATACCCCCGGAGGCTCCCCTAGAGCTTAGGGTGGCCGAGCCTTTTTTTTTCCAAAATTTTTTACTGGTTTGGAGGAATGCAGTTTCCTCCAACTTTGTTTCCTGGATCAGCAGTATGTCCGGTTGATGAAGGGAGATTAGATCTAGCATAGCTTCCTCCTTGCATTTGTTTCCGAGCCCTCTGCAGTTCCAGGAAATTACCTTCATTACTTACTTTTGGAGGCCGAGGGCATCCCTTTTGAGGCATGCCCCTATTGGCGAGTATTTCTTGGGTTTTTCAACAGCTTTTCCAAGGTTGGATGGGATCCTTGCAGCTTATCCTTGTATGTTGCTTGATCCCAAACTTCTTTTCTAGATTTCCTTCCTTTAGTTTTTTCCATTCTTGGAGTTGTTATTTCAATTTCCCCTTCTTCCTCCTCCTCCTCTTCCGATTCCGGCTCTTCATCAGTTTTCCCCTGACTTTCTCCTTCTTTAGTTTCCACTATTTCTTCCACATCGTCTCTCCCTTGGTCTGAGGAGACTATTACTGGTTCTTTGTTTTTCTCATGACTAGATCTATCTTCTATTTCAATAGGTACATCCCTTTCTTTTTCTAGATCTGTAGACCTTGCAGGCTCTTGAGATTTTTCGAGAGGACTTGCTCCCCTCCCCTCTCCTTTTTTAGTCCCCCCTCCGGCTTGAGTTTTAGATCTGGATCTATTCACTCTATGCCATCCTTCCCCCTTCTCCTGCTGGATTTCCATTGACTTAGGGCAGTTTCGGATGAAGTGCCCGTACTCGTGGCATCCTCTGCATTTGAAGGGGAGTTGTTCATAGTCCAGCTTTTGGATATGAGACCAGTTCCCCACCGTGATATTTATTGCTTCTGGCAGCCCAGCTTTGAGGTCAACTTCCACGCATATGCGGGCGTAGGCATATTGATCCTTTGGGCTGGCCATATCAATATATGTTCCCAGTGCGCTCCCGATAGCATGGAGGGATTTGGTGTTCCAACAATGCATGGGCAGATTGGGCAGTCTGACCCAGACCGGAACGAATTTAGGGGTATCGGCTTCAGGGTCGAAGTCCGGTGACCAGCCATTGAGGTAGAGACCCTGCGACCCCATGAAGTAGGGCCCATTCCTGAAGATCAGGTCTTTGTCTTCTTTAGACTCGAAGTCGAAGAGGAAATAGCCCTTTCCGACGGAATAGGATGCAACATTTTTTGTTATTAGCGGCCGCCAGTTCCGTTGGACCCAGCTGTCCGTGGTTTTGGGCGAGGGCCATAGCCCTGTAAACTACCCAATCAGAGCTTTGTCTGCCAGTGACAATGCAACCCAGATCGTTTCCTCCGGAGGAAGAGCTACCTCCGGCACATCTTCTATTCTTTTCACGAACTTTGGAACTTCTCTTGTGCGTGATCTTTTGGCGTGGCTGGAAATTAGCCTATCAAATGCTTCCGAACGGTTGGGCGTTTATCCGCCTACCTCCTCCACCATCTTGCTGCTTCCGGGACAGCTTCAAACCATGGATTCCGAGGGGGGGCCTCCGAAGCGGTCTAACAGATCCGGCCAGCCCAATAAACTGCCAGATCGAAGAGTCAACAGGCTGCAAGATCCTCTGGCCACCTCTTTATTCTGCTCTTCAAGCTGCTGCAATCGGTTCTCCTCGGCCTCGACATCCTTGGTTTGGCTCAATCGCATGCATGCAGATCGCTCAATTTTTTTTTTTCTTGTTAGTAATGTAATATTATCATATTTCACTTTGAAAATAAGTGTTGTGAAAGACAATGTTGTCAAATTAGGAAATATAACTTCCTTTAATTTTTAATAATATAAATAAAAAACAAAAAATTTGAAACACGTGAATAGAGCTTGATTAGTGAATATTTAATTTAAAAATGATATTAAGTTAAATTTCAATAATAAATATAATCGAATAATAATAAATAAATGATATAATAGGATGCCATTTGACTATGTGTTTATAGCATTGTGTTGTCACAATGGTTGAGAGGTTAAACATATCATTCTAATTCATATATTTATGGTGGTTTTTAATGAGAATAATTAAGTGTTCATATAACCATATTTTATGTATGTTTATTTAATTAAATTTTAAATTTTTAAATTCAACTTAGGGTTTATTTACTTTCGTCTATTTATATATTTGGCAATGACTAGTGATTTGTGGTGTATTCATTTGTTATTGTTATGTTTTTTAAGTGTATTTATTTGTTATTGTTTTTATTATTATTAGTGGATTTAATTGTTGTTGTTGTTTATTGATGTGTATTTATATATTTATGTTTGTTATATTTTCTATTTCTTATAAAAGATTTCACTATAAGCAAAACACTTTCAAAGGAAGGATTTTGCATAATATTCTTTAAAAACATTTTTTTTTGTTCATTTATAGTAGTTGTTGTTGAAAGGATTTAATGGAGGTTTTATTATTGTTGCTTATAAATAGACATGCATAGGTGCACTTACATATAATAAGCATTGGTGTGTAACAATATTACATGCAATGATATCAAAATATTTCATTTTTGAATAGAAAAATATGTCTAGTTTTATATTTACCTAAATGCATCGGGATGTTACTACATAAAATGCATTGACAAATATGAAATATTTTTGAAAAAAAAAGCAAGAAGAAACCTAGGGTTGATGAAGGTAAATGTGATGAAGAAGAATACAAGGGTTTGTAGCATTGAAGGTAACCCTTATATTCTATATTTTCTTCAAAAAAAGTTTTTATAACATTAATTTATTATAATGAACAAAAACTCACTTGCAATGTATCGCCAATGAGTTTTATGTGCCCACGATGATCTCTTACAAAATTTATCTTCAAATAAATTTGTCTCTCCAAACCATTGCATTCTAAACCTCTCTTGCATGGGTCACTCATCAAATTTATGGTAAAACAAGGTTTAGGGATTATGATTTTCTTTTATTTATAATATTGTCTTAAAATTAAATCCCCACTCTTTTTTTCATTTGATATTCTGACAAATTAAAGATAAATGTGCATATAATTTAAAAAAAAAATCTAAATTTCAGTGTGCAATGAAGACATCTAGTGCATTGGTGTGCATGAATCATACAAGCACACTATATAAACTATACTGAAACTAAATAGTCATATTTAGGTAAAAAAAAATTATATAATGGTGCACTGAGTAGATAAGAGTGCATCGGTGCATACGTTTGACATAAGAGCAACAATGACACTGTAAGACAAAAAATAGAAGTGTAAAATTCTACAATTAATATCTTACATAGACGTGTCCTTTACAAAGGTGCTTGCATAGGTTTTGATCAATGTGCATATAAAGACAATGCACCAATGCATATGTTAGAAAACATGATTGCAAAATAGTAATGATAAAATATGATGCATAAATAAAACATATAAACACAATAAAAAGAGATACATCAATATAACCTGGTTCAACCAATATGGGCTACGTCCGCACAAAATTTTCCAGTCATTTCTATTAAACCATCCAACAAAATGAAGGGATATAACCTACAACACATCTGATGTAACTTCATATTCACTCCCTCACATAGTCTCATCTTTTCAAAATACAATACATAGTTGTAATACAATTCCTCATACAAAAGAGGTTTGCCTTGTAGGGATGAAGTCTCTAACATAATTTCTACCATCAGATTTGAGATCTAATGAATGACTTATATTGACTACGAAATTACAACATTTTACAAGGAAATTTTTGCCACATTTCAATGGAAAAACACATGAAAGTTAAATAAGGATGAAATAATAATCAAGCTCCACACCCAATAATCTCCCACTTGGATATTGATCACAACAACTCCACCGCTCCTGCACTTGCTGGACTATGCTATGAACCTTGGACCTGCAAATTTTTTTATCTTCACCTTCATGCTTGAAGGCCAACTGAAACTGAATAGGAATTTAGTTTCTCTTTAGTAATTACTACCTTTGTCAACATGCCTACAGGATTCTGGCTAGTATGTATATTTTCCAACTCATCAGTTCGTCTTCTAGAACAAATCGTATGAAATGGTACTTGATATGTATATGTTTAGTATTAGAGTGGAAAATTGAGTTCTTTGCAATATGAATGGCACTCTAGTTGTCAATGTACAACCTACTACTCTCCTACTTCTTACCCAATTCCTTCATGAACTTATGTAGCCAAATCATCTCTTTACTAGCCTCTATAGCAACAACTTACTTTGCTTCTATTGTTGAAAGTGCAACAACCTTTTATAGTTTTAAAATCCAACTTACTGTTGTTCCACCTATAATAAAGACATACCTTGGGGTGCTCTTCCTGCTAACTTTATCACCTACCATATATGCATCAGCATATCCCTATAGAGTAGTGTCTAAACCTCCAAAACATAATACATGAGTAGAAGTACCTCTCAAATACTTGAGAATCCACTTTATTTCCTTTCAATTCTCTCTACCTGTATTTTTCATATACCTTCTCACAAATCCCACTACATGTGTAATATTTGGTCTTGTTCACACCATGGCATGCATCAAACTTCAAACTATTGATAAATAGGGAACCTTGGACATGTATTCTATCTCCTCTTGTGTCTTGGGACACATCTCCTTACCTAGTTTGGAATGGTTGGCCAAAAGTGTACTAACTGGTTTTGCATCCTGCATTCTAAACCTCTCTAACACCTTTTCTATGTACTCACCTTAAGCCAATGTCAATTCAATGATTCTTTATGATCACCTGCTATTATCATACCAAATATTTTCTTTGCAGCACCCAAATCCCTCATCACAAATTAATTAGCTAATTTCATTTTGAGCACATTTATGTCATGCATGTTATACACTATAACCAACATTTCATCCACATATAATAACAAGATAATATATCTTCAATTATCTCGCTTATTGAAATAAACACATTGGTCAAAATGACATCTACTATAACCTTGTTATGTCATAAGGGCCCTTCAAATTTTAAATACCAATGCCTTGGAGATTTCTTCAGGACATACAAGCTCTTCTTCAACATGCATACCAAATTATCCTTCCCTTTGACCTCATATCCCTGTGGTTGCGCATATAAATATCTTCCTCTAAATCCCCATGGAGAAAGGTTGTTTTTACATCTAACTGTTCAAGATGCAAATATTCTACCACCGCTAGACTTAAAATAGTTCTAATTGAATTCATTCTAATAATAGGAGAAAATGTTTCATCAAAATATATACCTTTATTTTGTGCAAACCCCTTTACAACAAGTCTGGCACTGTATCTCTTCTCTCCTTCATCTTCTTTCTTCAACATGTAAATCCATTTATTCTGGAATTCTCTTTTACCTACAAAAAACTGAACCAAATCCTATGTCTAGTTTCTTACCAATGAGTCCATATTCTCATTCATGCCTTTCTCCCACTTCTTTCTATTTTGGACATGCTATGCTTCTTCATAACATTCTGGTTCACAAGAATCAATCATCAATAAATAATACAATGAAGGGGAGTATCGTTCAAGATTTCTACTTAACCTGGTAGATCTTCTAGAACTTGTTGGAGTTTGAGGTACCTGCTGTTGTTCTTGTTTTCTTGGCACCTTTGGAACTTCATTTTATTTGATTTCATCAAGCACTATGTACTATGTGTTTTTCTTTTCCTAGTTTTTCTTTGTAATTGATATTTATACATGAAATTTTCATTGAATAACACATCTCTACTCCTAATGATTTTGTTATTTTCATAATCCCATAAAAAATAACCAAAATCATCAACCTCGTATCCAATAAAGGTACATTTCTAGGATTTAGACTCAAGATTTGTTCTATTTTCTTTATTAATATAATGCTTGAGAACCAAAAGTTCTAAAAAATGAGTAGTTTAACTTTTTACCTGTCCATGCCTCCTCTTGAATCCCACTATCCAAAGTGCTTGAAGGCCCTTTGTTTATTAAGTAAACAATAGTATCAACAACATCTACCCAAAATTGTAAGGGAAACCCTGCATGTTATCTCATACACCTTACATGCTCCATGATTGTTCTATTCATCCTTTCTAACACACCATTTTCTTGTGGTGTTCCTGGAACAATCATTTCTATACAAATCCCATGTTATGAATAGTAACTCTCAACTCCGTGTCTCAGTATTCACCTCCACTATAAAATCTAAGACACTTTAACCTTTTTCTTATCTCATTCTCAACTAAATCTTTCCATTTCTAAAAAGTAGAAAAAACATCAGACTTTTTTCGAACCTAATAAACCCAAGTTTTTATAGTTGCATCATCAATAAAAGTAACACACTAGTGGAAAATGAGAGATTAGTGACAAAAAAAAAGACCAAATCCGGATATCAATGACCACTTTTGGTTTGGTAATCACTGGTGGCTAATTTACGGTCTTTTATTACACGACCAAAATTGGTCATTTATAGCTTTTCAGTTGGTCATTAATTTGGTCATATATTTGGTCATTAATTTGGTAAATATTTTAATCAATGACCAAATATATGACCACATTTATGACCAAATTAATTACCACATGACAAACTAGAATATGACCAAATTTGGTCAAGTAATAAAAGACCGTAAATTAGCCACCAAAACTGCTTTTTGGTCATTGATATGCTAATTTTGGTCATTTATATCTCATTGTTTGGTCATGTATCTCTCAATTTTTGGTCATTTTATATGCGGATTTTGGTCATTAATTTCATTTATTGGTCACTAATTTAGCCTTTTTATGTGTGGTTATTATATTTTAGTAGTTTTAATGGTGTCCATTATTAATCAATACAAATATTTAATATGATATTATGTTTAAATTAAAAAAAAATCATACATTAATTATCACCATCTAATACACATGTGAATTATCCAATGTCATATTAATTAGTTAATTACAACACTATAAATAATATAAAGTACAACCATATAAGTTTTAAACCGCGCAAATTATATTATATGAAATGTCAAGTATTACAATAAATATGAGTTTTCTCAAAAACTATCTCCATATAAATTTACAAGAAAATCATCTAGTACATCGATGACTTTTCAAAATATTGGAATGGCTAAACCAACCCACTTGTACTTGGATCCTAATCCATACTTAGATCCCGCAACAACTTCAGTTAACCCATACTTAGCAACTTGAAAGCGTCAGCATCAGATTCTTCATACTTAATGGCAAAGCCTCAACAACAGGCTCTTGATACTCAATGGCCCACTTAGTTAAGTTCATTCCTGCAAAATCCAGTAAAAAAATCTCAGTAGAAAAACAATGAACTGTAAAGTACAAAAACAATGAAGAAAATTATTTATAATGTTCAATATCTTGGTCTCCAATTGCTTTTCCTTTTTCTATACAAAACACTTGAATTGAGCAATTGGACACTTATTTCCGAGTTTCTACTCATACTCATGTACTTGGAAAGATTCTAATGTTTTACCTCAGGTTTAAAAACACTCCTTGTGGTATTCTGGGAGATACCCTCAATAAGAAGGGAACATACAATAGAAGGGAAACTTTCTAAACTATCTGGTGGGTCCCTGAGCCTTCCAACAACCCATGGCCTAACAACTGTCATTTGCAAGCCAAATATGATGTGTTATGTAATAGGGTTAAGCTTCACATGCAATTAACAAGAACGTTGAATCATATAAAAATTGGGAAATGCCATGTTTTATCATAGCCTAGCACACTTATAAGAAGGAATCATGCCCATAGATATAAACCAATGAGAAAGGCCAACCTAATTCAAGGTCAGTGCCCCTGTTTTGTCACTACGAATTTTTGTAGGAGAACCCATAGTCTCACATGCTGACAACCTTCGTACTTGGAATGGGGTGAAGTTTTAGATTTTGAAATACCAATCACCCATCCATCGATAGTAATAAATAATTTTGAATTAGATACTAACAGAAGCCTTATCTGCCATCATATTATTCATTGAATAAGCTAAACTGTCAATAAAATGACAAGAAAACATGTTAAGAAGCAAAACACCACTCTCAAATAAATCATAGACAGTCACTAGATATTAATCTGAATAAGCTCAATCTAGAAAAACTTTTTCAATTAATCATACATCAAGTTAATTTCCAATGAAATTCTTTCTGGAACTGCAACAACGACAATTGAAACCTACAAACAAATACTTCCATTAGTATTTATCTTATGTACATTTTCATATAATCCTTGGACATGACACTACTCAACATTTTTGTAAACACACACAACTGATTTTATACAAACTATCCATTCAAGCATAATACTGACAAGATATTGAAAGTAGGACATGCTGACCTACCGCAATCGAGAAGATGTTAACAATTCTATTAACTGTGTCTCCAACCTTGGTCTTTACTGCTTGAAACATGGGTTTCCCATTGGAGTCTTGTGTATTTCCTGTAAAAAATCTGATAAAATAGAACATAGACTACAATCAATACAAAGTGGCAGTGCAAAACAAAAATAATTTAGAGCAAACATCCAAAGGTAGTACAATATAAATTACCTAATCAAGAGGATGACAATCAAGATACTGATCAAGTTGTTTGGTAGCAATGACGAGGGAATGAATGACAGACACATATTGAAACAAGAAGCCAATTTTTGTTATTCAAAAATGCAGAACTCACTCTAGAGTCTATATTGATTTTTGTAAGTCTAAATAAAACCTTTATACATAGAATAGTCCAATGTGGCTTGCATCACTATTCAACTATTTATATGAATCCAACTATTTATATTCATTCATAAGAAGCATGTTGGGTATAAAAATATGAATCCAACTATTTATATTCATTCATNTAATTCCACTCGTAGCTGTACATTTGCATGCACCCACTCACTGAGGATTTTGAACTAATTAAATTTCTTAGAAAAGAGTGAAACAAGTAACTACTCCAAAAGACAAAATGAAATCACAATTTTAGATTGCACAATTTTGTAACATAGAAACAGATCAGCCTGAAGAATGGCAACAAGATCAATGCCTAGGTGATATTTTCAAAAACCAGTAGGAAAAATAACAAATTTTAATGTTTGGATCAACAGACCAAAGGAGAAAAGATGCATAAAAGAATCAATATCATTTTCCTCAAGGGTGTAGGTCTGCAGAAGTAGAAGCAATCTCCTCACAGGAACAAAGTGCTAGGAAAGGATATTGATCTAGTCATGAAGCTAAGTCTCCAAGAGATATGACTGTGGATAAAGGAAACTAATATTAAAATAGACTCGAGATGCATAGGATGTGGCACAAACTCAAATTGAGTAATGTTCCGTGGAATTGTCTTTGGACACCTACACATATTTTGACCAGATATTTTTTTAACTAGGAAGACTAGCAAACTGTCATTTCAAAATCATAGTGCACAGGGTGGCTAGATGATAGCATCAGATGGCCACTCAATTCAGGAACCTCCAAATTTCTACTAGATCAAATGGAAGAATACTACCTAAAGACAAATCCAGGGAAGTTTTGTTGAACGCATAAGTCCTCCATAAGACAAGAAAATTGTTATTATCCAATATCAATCCAGAAATTCAACCACCATACCATAAAAATAGAAAATTAGTTGGAATAGCAAAAAGAATATCAGTAGGACGAGAACCAGATCACAAATTTTACAGTGAGACAAAATACAAGCAACTCTTAAAACATTTTAGGAAAACAACATATGTAAATTATGCAATAGAAACGCAATTGAAGATGAGCAACGATTATTTCTAAGATACTCAATCTACATTTTTAAGATATGAGAAATAAGATCTGCCTCTTATAACCTATTGTCACCTTCTCTCCTTCATGCTTGTGAGGTATGGAGCCTAGAGCTGAGGCAAAGAGGTTGAAACCACATTAACAAGGTACTCATTAATAAGATTTCAAAATGCATTAAATTTTAACATCGATAAACTTATTGCATGCCCTAGAAAATTATTGCATGCCATAAATTTCTAAAGCTGACATGAATATAGAATGTCCTATCATTTGCACTTTGTTAGTTCCCATAGGAGCTGTAGATCACACCATCGTTTTTGGAAGAAATAAATTCTCTACATGATAAATAACCAGTTGTTGGCTAGTGTAAGAAGAGAAAGCTATTGATAATAGAAATCCAAGGAATCCAGCCTGACTTCAATGTAATGCAAAGCCATGTACATTCTCCTCTATTACTGTATTGGCTACTTTTACTCGTCTTTACTGGTTATACTATTACTGGTACTACTATTGGTAGTACCTGGTATTGTTTTTGGTCTTACAACATACTATTGGTTATGTATAATGTATATCTAAGTGAAGACTTGTTGCTATGTAGCTTTGTGGTATTGGTGCAGTCCTTCACTTCATGCCTCAAATATTTAAACAATCTGGAGTTGACACCTTGTTAGTTAAAGAAGGCATTAAGGCAGATTCAGCTTCTCTTTTGGCAAGTGCAGTTAATTGTCGTCCAATGTTTCCCTTCATAGTGCTTGCAATGTTTCTAATGGGCCGTGCTGGAAGAACGTACACTAATGCTAAAGAGACCACACCTATTCATGTAAATTGAAATCATGTGTATACAAGAATGACATCTTGTATTGGTGCATATCTCTATCATCTACTTGGTTTATTTCATTTCCAGCTTAGACATTTCTAGTGTTCTAGGAAAAGTACAAATAGACTTAAGGAAATGGTTGATGAATCCTTTAATCATTCGACATCTATAGGCCTTGCATAATATGCTTCTATGTCATCAAAAACTGCTCTTAAGGGGGGTGCTTCTGGAAGAAACCTTCCCAAAACTGAACCACTCCAGAAACCTATTTCTGGCATATGTTTCCCATTTCTAGATGAGAACTTGAAAGAAATGCAACATAGATATTAGAAACCTGAATTTGGCCTTTTTGGGTTTGCCAATTTTCTTTTCTGGTAACATATATGTGTAGTATGAATGATCTCCCTGTGCTGGTTATTTGAAGGTTCTTAACTATATTTATGCCATTCTTTTATGTGGGTGCAAGAAAATACTCCTATCTACCACTCCAGTTCTATTCATTACATTGCTTACAATTGATTTGGTAAATAAATTATTTCAACAGGGATTGTCTAGGGAGGTATCTCAATTGTGAGCCTAATGGTATTTTTCTTTGCCTTCAATATGGGATTTGGTGCAGTGCCAAACATTTTATGTTTAGAAATCTTTGCAAAAAGAGTTAGAGAAATTTGCTTGGTTATGTGTATTATAATAACGAGGACTGCAAACATGCTTATCATATTCTTGTTTCCTACCATGAACAAGGGCTTGGGAACACTAGATGTTTTTGGATTTTTCTATATTATGAGTGCAGTTTCCTAGATATTTATCTTCCTTAAGGTTCTAGATTCCAACGGATTTCCTTTGGAAGTTATCACAGATTTATTTGTTGTATCTACATCTCCAGTTGGAAAGGAAGAACCATAGATTAACCAGAAGCTTAGCACTAAATGATTGACATAGTGCCGCAGATTGTGAAATATGATGGTTATGGTTTTGGATAATTCAATTGAAGCATTTGAAAGCACAAACAGAAAGTTGAGCAGGAATATTGTTCAGCACTTCTTTATTTCCTATTTTTCAGATTGCAGCCTAGGCCCTATCTCCCTTTGCAATGCATGATTTAGAAGCAGCTTTTGCGATTGATGTAAGGAGTTAAATGTATTGTATCTAAGGGTTTTAAGATGAGAGAAATTGGATTTATTTTTCTTATGAAGGCAAGGGGAAGACTAGGATACAATTGGTTACTAGTAGCATACATTACCTTTGAAGACTTTAAATATTTTATTGGAAATTGCTATATAGCATTTAGATTTGAATTTCCCACTCTTGTAACATGATCGAAGCAATGTAGCCATCATTACATTGAAAAAATTTGGTTTGATTCTGCAACCTAGATTGCCAAAATGTATTCTATTGCCTGAATTAAGAGAAGACAGTTTGTTTGATTATGGTTATCTTATTTTCAATAGAAAAAAGTGTCTATTATAGGTTTCTTACAGGCTTGTCCAGAGATGAGAAATATATTAATAACTTTAATACACATGGAATAGAGGATTGATCAGCTTGCAGTAGCTCAAGCTTGGAATTTGATGGCTTTTATTGGCATCGTATCAAATGCATCTTACACATACCAAAAATAGTATCAAAGACATACAAATCAATGAAATAGGCTTCTAAGATACAAAAGTCCCACTTGGTCTTTCTGTAGGCCTTATCAAAATCAATTTTGTAAATCTTCCATTTGACTAGTTTGTCAGTTTCCCGCGCCCTTTCATGTTTAGTATGAGAATAATTTCTACTAAATCATGTTAAATCATATAGCACAATCTTAGAAATAATATTGCAGTATGTTATCCCAAACTACTCTCTGATATTCTAATCGAAACAACTTACTAAAAAATCTATTCAAAACGAAACAACTTATTAAAAAATGCATTCCAATTGGGACAACTGAAATTATAGTAAAGAATTTTAAGATTCTAATTTTATAACCTTCTTAGAAGACTAGCATTGTTTTCTTAACAACCATGGATGGAAAGAAAGTTTGCATTATTCTTTATGAGCAGCCATGAAAGTTATTATTATTATTTTTTCTTACATGCAATTTAGAAAGAATGTTTTCCCAAAGAATCCATGTTTGATAGTTTGAAACATGAAAGATATCAACAATCCAACGTAAAACAGTCCATCACATAAGGATATAAACAATTTCAACCATTTCTTTACCATGAGAAGGAATAACCTGTAAAATGCATAAATTTGGAACAATGGCATCTTAGGATATGCCGTCTCACCAAGAAAATTAAATATGAAAAAAAACAGAGTAAACCACTTCACTAACTATAAATTACTTTCACAAGGCATCGTTTCAGCGCTACCTTTTGCAACATTTCCAGACCATCTACTTGTTTTTTGAAGTCCCGGCTTAAGAGTCTTCTATGCAAATCTTCTCTAAAATACCTCATAATATCATTCTGCAATCCAAAACAACATCAGATCCCACAAAACAGAAAACTAAGAGACCATATCAACTACCAGACCAACTTTTAATCATTACAAACCTCAATTTCTTGAATTTGCTTTGGACGCGGCTCTTCAAATTTGTGTTTACGTGGAACTAGTCTTTCTTGGTCTTCCTATAGGTATTACACATTTTCATGGAGCATTAATATGGTAATTTCCTTGACATATTTACAAAATTAGAGGACTAAAACATCATATTTTTTGAAAGCTAACCTTGTTTGAATCCTTCAGATTAAACAAATCCTGTCCTTGAACTGAAAGATCCCGTGCAGCTACATCAGCTACATGTTTTGTAACTTTCGGTTGATTACCTCTCTGTATGTAATTGTATCACCGTTCTTACATAAACCTCTTTTTATTGTTGTTTTAAAAGCAGCATCCGGAATCACTTTAGTAGATTCATAATCGGTTTCCTTTGTTGATCCTTATACCAGAAGTGGGATCAATCCTCTGTATATACACTTGTGCCTGGAAAGAGTTTCATCATTACATGTCCAATCAAATGAATCTATTGTCGGGATGGGAACCATGGTAGAGAGAATTGGTACTACAGTTCTATGCCACCATGAATTAGAACCACAATGAGTGTTTCCCACGTGTTTACGTTTCTTTGTTTGTAGTTCGAACTGTAGAATATGCAAGACTCTCTAGGGGGCTCATAGGTAAAGGATTAGATCTTATTAATTATTTAAAAATAGCTCCATATTCCAGGGAAGATTCCACTTCTATACATATGTGAGCCATAATCATCACTGTTAACTCAGGATATGCCCCTACTGCACTTTCACCACTAAGCATAACACAATCAATCCCATCAAGAACAACATTAAGCCAACCTTAAGTGAATTAGTCTCCAAAAAAAAATACCATAAATCAGGAAGCAATTTATCACCGCCAAAGTCATCATTGAGGATATTGAGTAATGGAGCAACGCAATTTGTTGAGAAAGAGGGATTACTGCAAAATGAAGTTACAATTATAGATTTATTAGAAATGATGCAACACAATTTGTTGAGCTAGAGGAATTACTGCAACAATGAATTTAAAGTTATAGTAATGTTGTAAAATTCAGTGTTGCTCGTGAATGATCTGCCATAGAAATGAGATCATTATCTTTATGATCCAGGAGGATATTGGTGGCCACCCACCTATTCCACTTGGATCCCCACCATTGTTTCTTTTAGTTTTCTAGTTTCCTTAATTGTAGCAAAATTTACTATTTTTGGCATTTTTCGGGTCCTAAACTTCCGTAGTAGTTTTGAGGCCCTAAACGACATTTTTTCGGCATCAAATGGTCAAGAAAATATGAATCCATTTAGGATTAATACTTTTCATTTATGGATGTATCCCTTGAATAGATATTTCTAACGATGTATCATGCGTGTCAAACGAAGGTAGTATGCCAAAGTTACGACCCCGAGAAATTGATGTGCCAAGTTACCCAACGGGGCCCACATTCTAGTGTTTCACCTCCTAGGGTTAGGTTTTTGGATGTGTAGGGTTTACATTGTTTCTCAATAATATATAGGCCTTCAAGCCTCATTGTAACACAGAGTTTAGAGGCATGTAGCCGCCACATCTCTTCTTAGAGATAAGCTACCAGCAGTCTAGCTAGTTTATTTCCATTCTATATGTAAACAAGTTCAAGTTCTTTGATTAATGAAATGAAGTGTTATTTCCGCTGTATATTTGTTTCTATGGTTATTTGTGTATTCTGTTGCATTCATGCATAAATCCGGATCACTTTATTACCTAACGACGTTGGTGTGGACCTCGTGAGACTAATTTCGTGCATTGACTCCCATGACATATGTGGGGATATGTTCACTTTGGGGAGAAGCTGCAATAATCACCTTCTTTGCCATGGCTTGAATATGACTCTCAGCGTTGTGTCTGTTCACAAACACTCCTCGTGAGCTTTTAGTATAGGAAAGGATGGGACCTCCTCAGGAGTGTTCTCCCAAAACTGGGAGCATTTTGGGAGTGAGCTTCTAAAGGAAGCAAGCTTCGGGAGCAGGAGCGAGGGGGTGGGGGGTGCTCCCACGCAACATAGTTTTATAAAGTGTAACTCACTTAAATAAAGTACATATCACATCATAAAGTAATTTATAAACACTTATTATAAAGTCACTTAATTTCATTACAAAACCCCCTTGTTCTCGAACCCACTCACCTAGGCGCCTGATGTAGAAGTGCCTCTGAGCTATCAAACCTAACAGTTTGAACCCCATGCATGTGTGTTTTGCTTGCTTCCCTGTTTACTTCAGATCTAATATTCTATTAGTAGCAGGAAATTTAATGTTAGTATATCTTCTAAACTCAATCCAGACCCTAGATCTTCCAAATAAATCTATTTTTTTAAACTCATTAAAGCATAAATCATTCCAAAGTTAAGTTATCTAGAAGTTGGAATCTTTTTCCTAGAATATAACTTGTAAGGAAATTTTTTTATTTATCTTCTATACTTATTTCACAAGCTGTCCCAATTCTTTTCATACCTTAACCTTTAGGGAAGCCACCTAAATCTAAGTCTAGTAACCATTTATGATTGCTCAATTAGAAACAACACCCGGCCTAAGATCTTAAATGTGTCAAGCAATGATTCCACCAGGTAGCGAAAGGCATTGTAATTGATGTAGAAATTTTGTTTAGTAAATGTGTGCATGTGTGTTATCTAATTGGTTTGTGTTGAATTTGATACAGCCTTGACATTTATTGAGTTGTGTGCCTTAGTTTTACTCAAGTGACCTGTGCATTCATTCCTATCTATTTGTTTCTTATTTTAATTCTCTTGGTGATTTTGTTTCCATTTTAATTTTCCTTGCTATCCCCTAGAGCAAATCCACCCAGGGCACCATTTTCTCCTTCTCACTAAACCTTAAAGTGCCCCGATCCTCCACAAATCAGTCTTGTTAGTACTATGAGAAAGTTGGTTTCACTAGCAAGTATCCAGGAAAATTTGACTAGGGACACCTCCCGTGGTTAGTTTGGATCTACTTTTAGTGGATCCAGGAAACCTAAAGAGATGGGACCCTACCTAACATGACATTTTGGGGCAGAGTCTTGAGGTTCCACTCGTTTGGCGATCATGATTCTCTTTCTATACAGAGGTCGCCACACCCTGTGATAACACTTAAAGAATCCATCTTTGTGAAATTGAGTAATATATAAGTCCACTAAATGATAAATTCAGTAATAATTTTCACATCACCTTGAGAATTCCACTGTCCACAATCAATCTTCCAGCTACTGAAGCAGCTGCCCCAGCTAAGAAGCTAGAATGTTGAAATCTCCTTTTCTTTTTCTGAAGAGACACAAAAACAACATCAAGTTAAAAAATGCACTTCCATGGGAAAATTTCCTATTGGGATCCAATATAGACAGGTAATCTAATTCATGCAAAACTAGTAATAGAATAGACAGAGTATTAGGGATGGCCTAAAAAACCAGAGATATTCTGAATTGAGCCAAAATCATGAATGATGTCTTTAAATGTAGGAAATACCTTAACAACATAGAGGTTGTGAGATGTGCTCATCACAACTATCCACTTAGACCCTTCAGTTGTGTCAACTAGCTATTGATTTTCCTTGTACACAATTTTACCATTGTTTATCACAACTTCATATTGCTCTCTCTCATTATGCAATATAAAAATTTGTAAGAATAATGAGTTAAAAAAACTAAGATGGTATATATAAAGCCCCATCTAATGAACATGTGTGTCCCACAAAAGGTTTACTCCACATGCACCTTAACAAATAAAATACCGGAAATTTTCTAACTCCAGATAAACATTAACTACTATTGCATTTCAGGAGTTTGAGAAAGTAAGGAGAAGATCAATTAAGAAATATTACTAGGTTAAGGTATTTAATTTGTTTCTTTTGCAATGTTGACCTTGGGAAGTCATCAAGATTAAGATCCCTGCCGTCTCTAACATCAAGCCTGTAATCATGACTTTAATTAAGTTAGATTTGACTTATTCAAAAGCACCGTCATTCAATACATCTTCTCATGGGTTTTATCTGTTTTAACTAGGGAAATACATATTACAGAGAGAGAGGGAAAGAGAGAGAGATGCTTCACAATATCAAATTAATATTTTCATCATTCAAGATTGCCGATAACTTATCAAGTTATCAGCAAGAACAATTTAAAAAATAAAAATGATCTTTGTCCATAGCAGCTTAATCTATTAATCATCACCTTCTAGAACGAGTTCTATATAAAACAGTTAATAACACATCAGGATGAGTAGTAAGCTAACATGGGATAACAATACAGGACACAGGAAAACCTGCTTAACTCATGGTTTAAAAGGTCATTCATTAAATGGGACTTCTCTATTTAAGAAATTTTCTTTCTATACAACCAATTGTTGACTACATAGTTCTTTTCATGCCAAAAGAAATATCCAAGCTTACCAATAGAAAAATGGTTGTGTTGTTGGTTTATTATACCATTCATCTTAAAATTAATGCAAGTTATTCCCATAATGGTGGCGTGGATCAATCTGCATACATATCGAATAAACATTTCAAATTAGACAAGGACTGAAGGATTGTTCCTCACAGACAGCATACACTAGAATTAACTGTCAATGATGTTTCTGGGAATGATGATAAGCTTACAGCTTGAAGCCAATGTTGAAAGGATATTCACTTACCTTTCTCATCCTTGGATAATTCTGTTGATGTATTTGTAACTTTAGAATGTATTCACTTGTATATCTTATGTATTGTACTCTGATGTTCCTATCAAGAAGTATCTGTAATGTAATTGAGTCATGTCATACCCCAATTTTCCTATAGGGAGAATCAATAATGTAAAGAAGTCATGTTAAGTCATAGAGGGTAACCCTCCTTATTGTTCAAGGGTTAAAGTCCCCGAAGTTTCGGGGCGCTAGGGTTATTAGACTCTCCTAGAGAAGTCGGCCATGGTAAGTTATTGTCATGTCGGGAATTATTATAAATAGAGAGTGAGACTCTTTATTTATCATGTAGTCACTCACACTTAGTTGTAGCACATAACTGAGAGAAGAGAATTAGAGGAAATTTCAACTCAAAATGGGCCTCCTAAAAAAAATTAATAAAATGATAGTTAAAATAGTAAAATAATATTTATTAGTTCTCGAGGAAGAAAAGAAAAAAACTACTTTTTTGTTTGTATTTTCGACATATCTCCGTGTGTTTATACTCAAATTTCAATCGGAAGAGCTCGTTGGATGCATACTTAAATTATGCATCCAACGAGTACCCACTCGACATACTTTTGACGGACCTCGCTACCCCAAAAACAAGAAATACCTGAAAAAACGTGGTGATGATGACATCATCTCCACGTTTTTTCAGGTATTTCTTGTTTTAGGGGTAGCAAGGTCCGTCAAAAGTATGCTATCATCACGTTTTTTCAGGTATTTCTTGTTTTTTGGGTAGCGAGGTCCATCAAAAGTATGTCGAGTGGGTACTCGTTGGATGCGGAATTTAATCCTGCATCCAACGAGCTCTCCCGATTGAAATTTGAGTATACACACGGAGATATGTCGAAAATACAAAAAAAAGTAGTTTTTTTTATGATACCTATCCCCAAATTTATATTAAAAAGGTGTTTAAGACCTATATGGTATTTCAAATTTAAAACAATTTCATTGGCTAACACATGAAGACATGGAATTTTAATCAGAGTTAAAAGGCCCATTTTGAGTTGAAATTTCCTCTAATGAAGAAGCTGGGAAAAGAGAGAGAGAGACAACTATTGTCGAGAGATCATCTTTGTATCTTTGGGTTTTAATTTTGGTGCTCATTCTATCTCTGAGGAATTTGCAAGGTTTTATCCTTTATGGTTTCCCCTAGGAAAATATTTGTGTTCATTGTATCTTGTGATTGATTGCTGTGCTTGTTATTCTCTCAGTAAAGATCCTAAGATCATATTGTTGAAATAGATAAAAATATAACATGGTATTAGAGCTAACTTGAGAAGGAGACACTGTGCAGCTGCTAAATCTAAGGTTTCTTACTTTTTGGGTCTCTCTCCACAATCCATCAGCAAAAGGAGGCTGGGCTGAACCTCCATTGAAGGGCACATATTTCTGTCGAAGTAAAATCTGATTCTGAGCACTTTCAGTTTTTGACCTACCACTCCATTGGGAAATTAGGGCTTTTCACTAAAGAGGAATTTTTGATTGAGCCAAGGCTAGGATTACTCTCCTCCTCAAAATCGAAGTTTAGAGACAAGAATCAAGGTTTTTGGTTGGGTAGAACTCTAGGAAAGTCAAACCCTAATCTTCCATGGAACCAAAAAACCAACACTGCAGAAGATCAACTCCAGATCCAGTTTTCAGCTTCTCAAATTGGTAAGATATAAATATTTTGTATTTCCATTTGATGTTCTCAGTTAAGATGTCTCATCATACCAAGCTTGATGAAAAGCTTGAGGGAGATGATAACTTCTGATCCTAGAAGTATAGGATCTCCTTGGTCTTGGGAGAAAATGAGTTGGACTCTTACATTAGTGAAGAGGTTCCAGTTCCAGAGGGAGATGAGGCTAAGGCCTTACACAAAAATAAATTGGTCATGGCTAAGAGGATTATTGCTGATTCAATTAAGGATCACCTCATACCACAAGTGTCCTCCCTAAAGACACCTAAGGAAATGTTTGATGCCTTGACCAAGCTATTTGAAGGGAAGAACATAAACTGGAAGATGACTTTGAGGAACCAATTGAAGAATGCAAAGATCTAGAATGCAGAGACCATATAGTCATACTTCACAAGGGTATCTAAAATCAAGGAACAACTTGAAGCATTAGATGAAGAAGTAGAGGATGCATAAATTGTGATGACCACCTTGAATGGCCTCCCTAGATCATGGGACTCCTTTATTCAAGGGA
The DNA here is from genome assembly GCA_001517045.1 of Pseudotsuga menziesii. Lineage (NCBI taxonomy): Eukaryota > Viridiplantae > Streptophyta > Pinopsida > Pinales > Pinaceae > Pseudotsuga > Pseudotsuga menziesii. The sequence continues at coordinate 30,236 of LPNX010776060.1, forward strand.
TCTGTGCTAGAAAGAAGCTAGTCAAATTCAATAGACTATGAGAGGAATGCTCACAAGAAGAAGCTCAAATAGTAGCTCGATAAGAAAAGATGGGAAGTGAAGATCAAGCTCTCACAGTACAATTCAAGAGTAGTAGAACAAACTATCACAAAGGTAAGCCTTCTCACCAAAAAGGTAATCTTTGAAAATCCAATAAAGATTTGTCTAAAATCAGATGCTATACATGTGGTAAGAAAGGACACTATGCTAGAGAATATCCTAGAAACAAAAATGGCTCTCACAAGAAGAAGGGAAGCAAGAAATGACATTATGCTCACACTGCAAAGGATGATGAACCTCCCAGAAAGAAAGCTAAAGAAGAAAGTGAATATTCTTCTAGTGAAGAAGAATATGTTTTGATTTCTACCCTCACAGGAACTTTTACACATGGAAGCAATGATTGGCTCATTGATAGTGGGGCTTCCAAACATATGACAGGATTCAAGGAATCCTTTGTAAAAATTTTCAAACATGAGTCACCTCACAAGGTGAAACTTGGAGATGACTACTAGTATCCAATAAAAGGTAGTGGTGAATCCTCCTATAAACTAGATTCCGGAAAGTATATGAAGAAGAAGGATGTCCTATTTGTGCTAGGACTAAAGAAGAACCTTCTCTCCATCTTTGCATTGGATGCAAAAGGCACGAGGGTTGCATTTATAGATGGCCAAGTCCTTATGTGGCCAAAAGGAAAGACTATAGATGATGCAGTAGTGATTGAAGAACAAGAAGGAGGACTAGACAAATTGAAGGGCCATCTAGAACAAGCCTTGGTCCATGACTCGGTAGAGCCAAATGAACTTTGGCACAGAAGGCTTGCACATGTGCACTATAAGGCACTACCACTTACAAGCAAAGCTATTGAAGGTCTCCCATAAATATAGACAAAACATGACGGTATCTACAAAGGATGTGCGAAAGGAAAGAAAACAAAGAGGACATTTCCAAGTAGCGAGAGCAAGGCAAAAGGAAGCTTGGAAATCACTCACTCCGATGTATGCGAGCCAATGTCATCCAATTCATTAAGCGGGTATGTATACTATGTTTTTTTTACTGATGTTTTTTCTAGAAAGACATGGATATACTTCTCGAAGAACAAAGATGAATTATTCAGCAAGTTCAAATAATTCAAAGCATTGATCGATAACCACACATAAAAGAATATCAAGACCTTTCGATCAGATAACGGAGGAGAGTTCACATCCAATGAGTTTAAATAATTATGCAGAGATTCAGGGATTAAGAGGGAGTTGACCACTCCATATAATCCACAATAGAATCAGGTTGCAGAAAGGAAGAATAGAATGATCATGGAAGCTGCAAGGGAAATGGTTCATGATGAAGATATTCCCATGCATCTATGGGTAGAAGCTGCCAGGATAGCGGTGTATGTATAGAACCGTACTCCACACAAAGTACTCGAGAACAAGACACCTGAAGAATTCTTATCCAGCAAGAAACCAGAGGTCATCCATCTCAGAATATTCGGCTGTCCAGTATACATTCACATTCCAAAAGAAAAGAGGACAATGTTAGATCCTCCTAGAAAAAAGGGTATATTTGTGGGATATAGTGAAAGCTCAAAAGCTTACAGAATATACTTCCTAGGATTCAAGAAGATTGACATTATCAAAGACGTAACATTCGACGAAGATTCATCTTACAAAAAATCTAGAAAGAGACCAGTTGAAGACTCTGAAGAAACAGAAGTACCCAGAATCCCTAATACAACAATAAATGAAGAAAATCCAGAAGAGGATTGAGAAATGGAAGAACCTCAGGAACCTATAGGTCCACCTCAGGAGAAGAATCCTCATAAGAGGAAGCTTGCATGGGTACGAGAGGCTATCCAAGGTGTATAAAGATATGGGGCTCCAGAAGAAATACACAGAGAAAAGAGGAGAACTAGGTCCTGCTTCGGATATGTATCCCTATTATGTGACATCATTGATAAAGAACCTTCCAACTATAAAGAAGCGACAAGAAAGAAAGAATGGAAGGATTCTAGGATCGAGGAGTACTAGTCGATTATGAAGAATGATGTCTTGGATATTGTCCCTAGACTAGAGGGGAAGTTTGTTGTGACTTCTAAGTGGATCTACAAGATCAAGCATGCTGCAGATGGTAGCATAGAGAAATAAAAAGAAACTCGTGGCTTCTCCCAAAAAGAAGGAATAGATTATGAAGAAAATTTTGCACCTGTAGCCAGATACACTTCCATCAAATCAGTACTTGCTTTGGCTGCAGTAATGAAATGGAAGATACACCAGATGGATGTTAAGACTATTTTCTTGAATGGTGTAGTGGAAGAGGAAGTGTATATGGAGAAGCCACTCGGTTTTGAGACACATGATAGGGATACTCATGTGTGTGTATTAAAGAAATACCTGTATAGTTTGAAGCATATCAAATATCATATCAAGATCAAATATCACTATATCCAGGATATGGTGCAGAGAGGAGCAGTGAAGCTCCTATATGTTGCGACGGATGAACAAATAGCTGATGTGTTGACCAAGCCATTAGCTAGAGTGAAGTTTGAGTACTTCAGGGAGAATCTTGGTGTTCTCCAGATCGAGGTTCCTTCCAAGGGGAAGTGATGAGTGCATGAGACTTTTTGACATGGTGATAGGATTTGTTCCTTCCATGGTTAGATGTAAGTGCAGAGCCTTTATGATATGACTGTGGGATTGGTTCCTTCCATGGTCAAATGTAAGTACAAAGCCATTTTGATATGACTGTGGGATTGGCTCCCACATGATCAGTTGTAAGTGCAGAGCCATTTTGATATGACTGTGGGATTGGCTCCCACATGATCAAATGTAAGTGCAGAGCCATTCTGATATGACTATGGGATTGGATCCCACATGATTAGATGTAAGTGCAGAGCCATTCTGATATTATTGTGGGATTGGCTCCCACATGATCAGATGTAAGTGCATGGCCTTTCCACAGATGATAGTATGTGTGTCCTATCATGATGATGGTTATAAGTGCTGAGCCTTTCCACAGATGACAGTAGGTGTGTCATATCATGCTGATGGTTGTAAGTGTTGGGCCTTTTCATAGATGGTAGTAGGTGTGTCCTACCATGCTGGTGAATGTAAGCACTGGGACTTTTCACGGATGATATTAGGTGTGTCCTATCATGATGGTGATTGTAAGTGTTGGGAATTTTCACATATGATAGAAGGTTTGTCCTATCATGCTAGTGAATGTAAGTGATGGGCCCTTCCAACATGGTTCTTTGATGTGTTCCTTCCATGGTCGGATGTAAGTGCTAGGCCTTTTTGACATGGTGGTGGATGTGTTCCTCCCATGGTCAGATGTGAGTGCTGGGAGTGCCTTTTTGACATGGTGGTGGATGTGTTCCTCCCATGGTCAGATGTAAGTGTTGGGCGGGCCTTTCTGACTAGGACAGATATAAGTGCTAAAGAAGATGAAGACCTACAAGGAGGCTAGGTCTACAACCAACATGAAAAAGGGTTGGCTCTGTAGAAATTCCCATGATGAGTAGAATTGAGAGATAGTACCATTTTTTCATGATGATACAACAGTGATGATCTGGAATTAATGAAGATCTAGTGTTGATCTAGACTCGATGAAGATCCAGTGATGATCCAAACTTGATGAAGATCCAGTGTTGATCCAGACTTGATGAAGATCTAGTGATGATCCAGACTTGATGAAGATCCAGTGATGATACAAACTTGATGAAGATCCAAATTTGATCTAGACTTGATCCAGAGGAGAAGACTTGTGCTGATGAATTGTGTCAAGAGAATACTTTCCTAGTTAAGAGGGAGTGTTGATGTATTTGTAACTTTGGAATGTATTCACTTGTATATCTTATGTATTGTACCTTGATGTTCCTATCAGGAAGTATTTGTAATGTAATTGAGTGATTTCATACCCCGATGTTCCTATAGGGAGAATCAATAATGTAAACAAGTCAAGTAAAGTCATAGAGGGTAACCCTCCTTATTGTTCAAGGGTTAAAGTCCCCACAGATTTGGGGCACTAGGGTTATTAGACTCTCCTAGAGAAGTCGACCTTGGTAAGTTATTCTCAAGTCAGGAATTAGTATAAATAGAGAGTGAGCTTATTTATTTATCATATAGTCACTCACACTCAGTTGTAGCGCATAACCGAGAGAGAAGAAGCTGGGACGAGAGAGAGAGAGAGAGAGAGAGAGAGAGAGAGAGAGAGAGAACCGCTATCGGGAGATCATCTTTGTATCTTTGGGTTTTACTTTTGGTGCTCATTCTATCTCTGAGGAAGTTGAGGGGTTTCTCCTTTATGGTTTCCTCGAGGAAAATATTTGTGTTCATTGTCTCTTGTGATTGATTAATGTGCTTGTTGATTCTCTCAGTAAATATCCTAACATCATATTGTTGAAATAGATAAAAATCTAACAAATCCCTTTCTAACCTGCAAATAATCCCCTAATATTTACTCCAAAAGTATAAATAGAGGCATATTTTGGTAGGCAAAGTCCTTCATGAGGTGAAAATAGGTTCCCTAGCTAGGTGCTCAAACTCACAAATGCCCATATGTAATACATTATTAGACAATTCCAAAATAACTTATTAAACCAATTTAGAATGTTTGCAGTCAAAAGAAATAAGATAACAAATGAAAAAGTAAGCATAATACTTTTGCAGCATTTACTCTTCCACATGACTAGCGTGAAACCACAGTGTCTGGTTTCTATTTACCATCATCAAAAAATGATTCTATGTTTTGCTTAAGTGTTGCAAATTCTATGTATGCACATTTTAACAGACTTTTATAAATAATAACTTAGTAGACAGTATATTTAAAATCTGTACCACAACAAGCACAAAAAATCAAAATTCACCATCCATGATTCTTGACTAGTTCTAGAGACGAACTTTAAAAGCACCATGATAAAACTAGTTTCAGATCAGATAATCTGTAGTGTATTATTTAAATGAATGAACTAAAATATCTGTGGTGAAACACCAAGGAAAAAATAACAATTAAATTAATTAATTCATAGTGATCAATTATGGCTGCAATGGAAGTCAAGTGATTTTGGCTCAAGGAAATGGTCAAGAGCTTTTGGCAATTGATAATGTCTTTGGGATTACTACTTGAAAAGATATTTCCCTGAAGTTCAAGGTTGAATATAGAATTGCAATGTTTAAAGGATGGAAGCATGCCTGATAAATTTGAGAAAGCTGCTGAAAATATTTGCAGGCTCAGAGAAGACTAGATATTTGGAGGAAGGCTACCTTGGAGAGAATTATGAGAAACATTAAGTAATCGAAAACTAGGTGAATTTAAGAGATCAGAAGGAATAGGCCCACTAACATTATTACAAGGGAACTCTTTGTAATTTAATTTTTGAAGCTTTCCAAGGCCTAAAGGAATGTGACCACTAAGATTATTATGGGCCATTCGGACCCTATACAAAGGGGTACAATTTGTAAGATTGTGAGGGATTTCTTCACTTAATTGGTTATAGAAGAGGATAATCCTTTCTAATTTATTTTCTGCACACAGGAAAGAAAGGATGGGTCCTGTTAATTGATTAGTAGATGCATCAAATTATACTAGCCTAGAATTTTTACCCAATTGTTCAGGAATGCTTCCTGACAGGGAATTGTTCCAGATATACAAAATTTGCAGACTAGGCATATCAACAATTCCCTTAGGGATGCCTCCCTTGAGTTTATTGCAATTCAGGTTCAGTAATGTGAGCTTTTTGAGCATCGAACGCTCTTTAGGAATCTATCTAGTGAGCATGTTAAGAGATAAATCCAATCACTCCATGTTTGCAATATTGCTCAACTTCCATGGGATGAATCCAGTAAGTTTGCTATTGTACAATATCATTGTATCTAGCCTCTTTAACTTGCCCAATTCCATAGGAAAAGGCCCGGTTAAATTAGCATTCTCAATATGCATAAACTCCAACTTTGACATGTTACCCAATTTCCATAAAATCCCACCATTGTAAATATTGGACCCCAGCTCCAAATGCCTGAGCTACTGCAACTTCCCAAGTTCTGGAGGGATTGGACCACTAATCACATTTCCTGCCAAAATCAAGTACTCCAATATGGACAATTCACCATACTGGTTGGGAATGCTCCCATTGAAGTAACTCCCAACAAAGTTTAGCATCTGCAAATTAGCGAGCTCGAAAAACTCCCATGGAGGGGCCCGGTAAAATCATTTCTATAAGCAGTGAAGTTCACAAGGTTCTTCAACCCTAAAACTCCCCCAAGGAAGGATCCATTGAAGTAATTATAGCTGATGCCAAGGCTTATCAGATTGTAAAGCCTGAAAATGGCTTCTGGCAATGGCCCATGAAACTGGTTGGCTCTAATATTGAAGCTCAAAATGTGGGTAAGCAACTTGACTTCTTGTGATACTGATAATGTTCTAGTGCATTTTTTTCTTGACATGTCCAGTGCCACCACCCTAGACTCATTGTTACATGTAATTCCAATCCATGAACAAGGAGACACATACATACCATTGACTCTATATTTATAGTTTAAGAGTTTTGCCAAGCTGTCCACAAGGACCGATTTAAGTGCCAATAGGGAGATGACCTCCTCAGGAACCTCATTGCTAAATACAAACCCTGAAAAAAAATAAAAACTAATAAAAAACAGAATTTGAGGATTCCAACACACCTTATTTTTTGCCTTTAGACACATCATGCCAATCTCAGGATTGTCCAGCTTCTTTTTTCTATTCTGTCTCAGACATTGTGATATATACACACTGTATATACCACCTTCCACATTACAAAATATATTCTCAGAAGTAGACTATGAAATAAATCTTTGCATATTTGACTTCTGGGAAGCCTATGCAAGGTGTGAAACTCAACGAAGTAAATTTCAGGCTTTAATAGATTGTAAAGAGATTAAAGAGCTAATGAATGAATACCTTCTCCATAATTCATGTCATGGGAAAAATTCTGTACTGAACTGTGTATTTTGTAAAAATAGATTTCTATCAGGATCAACTGCTGCAACAAGTTAGAGATTTCAAAGATTACAAAAAATAATCTTATTTGATCTGTATGACTTCCTCCTATGATGCAGTTGATATATGTATTTGACAGTGATATATGGAAGGATACATAACACAACTTTGTTTGACATCTTTGGCACTAGAATCACCACTAGCACCAGAGAAGAACAATGTAGAGTTTATAAGGATCACACTAGCATAGTTAGATCAACTAAAGATCATGCAAAACCAAACTGTCACAATGGATGGGATTTATATGACCCTATCTTCATCCTCCCCTTTTCTGTATCTCATTGTATTATATAGAATAGACACATATAGAATATAATACTCTTTGTCTTCCCTTAGGTTATTTACATCGATCATAATATTGTATCTATTGTTATTTTATAGCTACATATTCAGATTCAGGAGTTGAGATTGGATACCTAAACAATTGTGCCATAAGCATGAATATCCTCTTTATGTTTCCAGAATCCTGAATGGAGCTCGATCAAGTTTATTCATTGTCCTCGGAGGCTTAATCCCAACCATGCATGATTTGCAAACAAGATAAAGCTACCCAATGCCATGTGTGGTCGCTGACAATAATAAAAATAGGAGAGACCAATTTGTAAATGAGGGAGAGGAAGTACCCACCTGACTATGCAGATCATGAAGTTGGATCAAACCAGTAGAAAGCTAAATGTTAGATCTACATAACCATCAATCTGGAAATTATAGACAAGGTCAAGGATTTATTATTTGCACTGTCAAGAAAAATATGGGAAAGAATGCAATATATTGCACTATACAAGGTCTGAATTCTAGGTCTACATAGTACACAATGCTATTGCAAGAGGATATAAAACTGCCTCTGTGTAGGGTGACTCCAAACTAGTCTTTCCTTCGATCCAAAAGGGGATGGCACCCGATAGGAAGAATAATATTGTCCTTGAGTAAGAAACCTAAATGCATTATTTATTTCAATCAACTTCACATAACGCATATCCCAGGTTAAACTCATGAGAGAAGAATCTAACTAAGAAGTCTATAGAATAAGAAAATGTTTATTTCTGTACTAAGCATATATAAAAAGGAGGCATGATCTTCCTCCCAATCATGACATCTCCAAGCCTCAGAAAGAAGACACCGGACAACATGCCATTGCATTTGAAACTTTAGTCCATTGGAAGAAATAACATTGTTGCACTACCAAAGATATAAAGGGCAAGATGCAGGGACAGATGTTTAGATGGAACCTAGTTACATATACCTTGGATTCCATTCATATAGGCAATCCAAGTGTTAGCATGCTTGATCCCCCTTCAAAGGAAAATCATCAATGTGCGAGGAGAGGAAAATATCACTACAAAATATATATCACTACAAACGTTCAAAGTAAATACAGTAAATATATATACAACTAAAATGAAAAGGGGACATAATAATTTACATTTTGGATTTTGAATATTTTTATACATCCTTTTCCCCTTTACATATCACAAAAATCTTGATCATAATGGCTCAATATGCACAAACCTTGTTATTTGAAGGTGAAAAACAAACACCAGTGGTGGGTGTTGAATGGCGTTTCCACCAAGAAATCTATAAAAACAAATATGAAGCAAAGTCAAACCCGTGAGAACAAAACATGAAGCAAAGTAAAACTTAAGCAGTCTTCCATGAGTTAAAACAAGGGAACCTCCCAAACATGTTAGCCTTTGTATAAGGAAAATTTATCCACAATTATATCCTTGTTCATTCAACATTCACTGAATTCATGGATATATTTGAACACATATGGGACTAAAAGGTGGTAGAAAATTTCATGTTAGATATAGCCTATAGGTTGTTTCAGTATAGAATTAGTGAGAAATGCAAGTACTTTACAATAGGCGATATTTTAAACTCATCAATCCTAATGCATTGAGAACATGTAGTGAAATAGTTGGATGTAAATGAAACAATTTTTTTTTTCTGCCAAGGGTTAAGAATATTTCCCATGGACTAAAACTCTACATATGATTAAACCTTCTTGAGATGCAAAATTGTAATAGATAACATAGTAAGAGCTTTAGTTCCATATGATTGACAATGAACCTGTCTTAAATATGTTGTTGTTTCCAAAAATCTAAAAAACCATATCGCAAAGCTCATTCTAGAATTGACATTGAATAACAATGGAGAAAGATTCCACAACCTTACCATGGCTAACGACATTCACAACTAGAGGTTTTTGTAATAGTATTTGTATGCAACATTCAAAGTGAAAAGTACTTAATGCATTTATTATTATATAGAAACCCTAATTGTTGTTAATATGGAACATATGAGCAATAGATATATGTAAAAAGAGGATCTAAAGATTACAAGGGAAACTATAAAATCACCTTAGGAGAGGGAACAGTTGTGTCCCACATATGCACTAATCCATCATCTCCTATTGTTACCAACATATGTCTATTTTTTGCAGAATAATCAAACACTCTAAGGACCTATTCTAGGAAATCCAAAAACCATGTCAAAAAAATTAATAGATTTATATGGGAAATCATGTTGATTGGTTAACAATGCACTGCATTGAAACAAAAAAAGAGGAATCAAGGAAACATAATATGAACAAAGGACAAGGCCTCAAAAATAGTGTCAGGCAATGATAATGGTAAATTTAAAGAAATATGATATGACTGCAACATAACTATTAGTTACTCATTTCACACAAGAAGAATGCACATGCTCATGTGGATATTTTAGTTATGTATCCCATTATTTGGAAGCAAGATTATGAAGAATCAGATCCCCCTTGAGACTGATGGAGGAAAGATGTTCATATTTACAATCATACATCACACTAGTAATTGTATTTGTGTTCCCTTTTAACCATTTTATGCATATTCTATGCTGCAGACCCCAGACCCTAACAAATTTCCTATGCCAGCTAAACAAAGGTATCTTGAACCCTTGCTACTAAAGAAAAGAGCTAGTATTGACTCCTGTAAAAGAAAATGTCTATTTATGGCATAATGCAACCTAAAAATTTAAAAGTATAGTTATAATTATTACAGTCATGAGAAATAATCTATTTTTATAATGAACACAATCATGAGAAAGTCTGATAATTAATAAAAACATGAGAAACAATTAAGTATCATAACATGGTCCTAAAAGGATGTGCCAAATATGAAAATCAACAATCAAGAATTCATTGAGGTCTAATTAGTTCAACCCTAAATCTATTAAGTTCCAAGAGGAATAAAAAAAACTATGAGGTCCAAACCTCTAAAATTAAAAGAGTCCAGATTAAGATGGATTTGTGCTTAGTGTGCTTGGCTAGTCAGTCATTTTTATGTCAGTAGGAGCAATGCTCACAAGAAGAAAAACACACACATGTCACAAGTAGACAAACATATTCACCCCTCCAGTTGTAGATCACCTCACTTATCTCATCACAAAGATCCCACTTTGCTGGGAAGCATTGGTATTGTGTGCGAGTATTTATAACACAACTAGATGTGTGCATTCGTTAATAGACAAAGTTTGTGTGCATTTAATTATTGAGATTTGACTTAGTTTTTATGCATCTAGCACAATGTTTTTAGGTGTCATTATGCTTGGGAAGAAAGGAAGAAGAGAAGGTATATATTCTTTCTAAAATAGGTACATGCATTTTTATCCCATTGATACTAGACAATAATCTGTATTGCTCCATTTTTCTCTTTTTAAATTATATTTGAAACTCACATTGAGTTTAATCATGTGAGTCAAAATGGTGTAGCCTAAAAGAAAATTGTTGTTTCCATGATGAAAAGGATAATATCTCATGGAGGGAATAATTACTATAAAATGGATTTCAATACAAAACTAAGTAATTAAGATGAAATAAAACATGGTAAATCATAAGAATGAATGTTTTTTTTTTCCAACTTTTCCTTAATATAAGTTTTTCCAGGAGTTTATAGAGCCCTTCAAAAATTTGTCCAAGGGTTCAAATTTGGCATGTCTTTTAAAACCACTGATTCTAGTGTCACACGTGCCTATCCTATTACGAAAGAAAGACTCTACCCAATTACTATTTTTTTTTAGCAGACAAAGTTAGAACTAGTTGAGACGTTTTGACTCTCATACCAATCACTATATCCCTCGACCCAAAATATAGAGGAGGATTTCAAACTCTCTAACCTTGAAAAGATAGTTTTGGATTGGATTAAAGAGATTATTCCACACTCCTTGTTAAAGTTGGAGATTTGATTTTCCCCTAATAGATGGGAGGACTAGAAAAGTCAATGAATTGGCATAGGTGTTAGTGATACAAACATGTGCTAGACACCCAACTTAATAAACTTCAAAGACTCAATCCCAAACATTATGTCTAGATCTTCAAAATTGGTAGAGTGTGGAAAGTTGGAAACCTTTGTTTGGTCCTTCATTTTGGGTTGGGTTGTTATTGGCCATAGACTAGATCTTAGAAACCATGCATCCTATGTGTTCGTTCTGTCAATAGATTGAAAGCCTTAAGAACCTTTTTTGGTTTTTTTTCAAGTTAACTTGGAAGTCTCAAAATCATGCATCCATCTCCTCTCCACTTCCTTTTCATAAAATACTTCCATGTTAAGGGATCAATTACATTGAACTATGGAGTTTCAATTTGCCTCACAACTCATTACAATTGAAATTTTGTTTTTAATCTAGAAATACACTGAATGAAATTTTATTTAAAGCCCAGGCCCCCAAAAAATGAAGTTTTTTCATGGGTCAACAACATGTTTATTTGAGCTAATTTTTCACTATAAATCATAGTAAGTAGAATTGGAAGTGGTACAATTTTTCCAACTCTTAATGTATTGAGATGGAAATCCATACACCATAAGTAGAGAACCCCCTACCAAGTCTCTCACCCCTCTTTCTCAATTGATGCAATCTCAATGGAGAGAGGAAGGCCATGACATAGATCTACCTAAGCCATGAAGGAGAGGCAAGATTGTCACCACAATTGGCCACACAACTCTCCTACAACCCTCATTAAATGATAAATTCTTGAGTCTTGTGCTAGTTGGGATGATGTTATAACTCGTAAATGACATGGAACCAACAAATGATGGGTAGATGCTGTCCAATAATGATAAAAATGATCCTAACATAACCATGCAGACCTAATCACAACAACAACTTTAAAGAATCTTCTCAATGTTTGTTGTCATTCCATTTTATTCCTTAATAACAATCTTTTGCGGGAAATTCAATTTTTATGTTGTATGGGTAAGTGGATTTTTTGGAGACACTCAATTTGAATGTCATGTTAACCATACTACATGAATATGAGCTTCCATCATATGATTATGGATATATTTAGGGTGAACTAGACATTTCAAAGTTTGCCATTGTGCATCAATGGTTCATGTATATTATACACCATGGACTCTACATTAAGGAGTCCATCATTCAGCATCCAAGGTTCACAAGTATCATATCCATATGGGTACCTTGTTGCAAGGATTTGTTCCAACCATACCATATTTTCCTAGCACTAATTCTAGGAAAACTAAAAAAATGTAGACACCGCAAAGGATCCAAGAATAGATCATTTTATCAAACCTTATGGAAAGATCTATCTCAATACAAAAGTATAAATATTACTTCAATTACAACATAAATGTAGCAACAATAAATCTGATATGAAATTTTCTTTAAACATGCTAAAACAACATAGCTTTTAGCCCCAATGTCATAATAAATCATTGTAATAAAACAACTATAAAACTTGCTCAATCCATGAGAAAAATCAGTTCTGTAACACAAATTCATGAAAACAATGGTAGTACACTTCATATTATCACAGTAATGAAGATAAAGTACAAAACCTTAGTTCATCCCAAGATGGTACAACAGATCCTTCCAACTCATCTTAAGCAAAGACTCTTCAATGCATTCCAAAATCTAGTATGTCCATCTGTGACTGCCACAAATCGTGGCCCACAATACAAAGGCCAAGTAATCCCACCAAGCTCTACAATCCAACCCATGGAGTTTAAAAACAAGCCAACATTGCACCAAAATTCAAACCCAATATCTCCCATGTGCATCACACAAGCCATCAAGGATATTCTCACATGCATCCCACAAGCTTCAATAGTCAACAGTTGTTGTCACTTCTCTCATTCATCATTTGTGATCATTTGGAGGCTTGAGATTTTGGAATAGATTCACAGACTTAAATTTTAGACCGAACTTGGGAATTCTTGTGGGTTGTTGGCATTTCAATTAGGACTTAGGAGGCAAGATTAGGAGGGTATACTACAGCCTATATTCCAACTTCAAATTCAAATTTCAAGGGCCCTCAAGACTCTAGATGCTATTTAGAGCCTCCTTGATATTGTATTTTGTTTCATATTATTATATGTAGTGCACTTAGTGCCATTTTGATATATTAAGTTCTGATCCACACACACACACACACAAGTAGACTATGCATATTTTTCTCTAATGGTTTGGGATCATAGTTTGGAATCTTTATTATTATTTTTCATTAAATTTATAATATCTTATGTATATTTTAGTAAACTGAGTCATTAATTTCAAACTGATCTAAGTCACTGTCAAGTCTGGTTCGAGTGGAGCTGACCCTTGACCAGTTCCGAGCCTGAGTTCAAGCTTTAAAACATTGTCTAGCACCACACCAAATATCAATCTAAGTTGCAACATAGTTGTAACAAAGACATTATATTCCCTTTATATATGATTAGGTGAGGGAGGCCAACAATAATACATGGATTAAGTCCACAAGTAAACACTAGGCTAGTTAAGACAACAAAACAACCCAAGTGGAGTGCTACACTAAACATATAAGCAACAAGAAACATCCTTTAGGGGTTCCATATCCATATTCCATGTCTTTGGCATGGCTACGCTATGAAACATGTCTAACACATGTTTCAATACATGTCTTGAAACAAGACTCGTACTAAACACATGTCAAAGACATGTCCTAGACGTGTCTCACATGTCCAACACATGTGGGTAGAAAAGTGACGTATAAGCCTCTAAAAAAAAAATTTCTCTATATTTTTTCTCACTTTCTATAGAGAGGGAAATACCTCTCAAAATTTTCCATTGTGCAGGTGAACAATAAAATCGATATTTGATGGGATTCCATGTGTTTTGAAGGTGAATTTGCAAACCATATTTTCCATTTCTTCAACAATGGTGATTTTATTCATTCATTCCATGGAAATCATGGCACAATCAGCAATGGTAGTCAGTAAAGGTAAAAAGAAAGAGGGGAATATCAGTGTTGGTGTCCCCTCCCCTCCAAGCTCATATATATCTACTAACGCTAGTGCTCCATCTGTTGCAAGGGTAGTATCCAATGTTGAAAATAACCCTTTTTAGCAACTTGCAAGATAACAAGCTCGAGAAAATAATAAATAAATGGACTTGCTTCTCTATCAAATTAGTTTGAAGTTGTCATATGTAGGACTTGATTATTCAAATTCAAGGCTGCAGTTAAACCACCAATGGAAGGAACTTTTGTTGTCCCTTAACAAAGATTAAAGCTAGAATATATGGTATGTGTAGCAAATTATAGTTGGTTTAAAAAAATATTTTATCTTGTTATCTTAAGGGTTTGCAGGCTTACGGAAAGGATATTAACCTGTTCCTTGAATACTTTTCGAATGGTTTTGTTTAGATCAATAAATTTTATGACCCATGATATGTGCCACAATTGATCATTAAATATGTTTAGGAAATGAGAAATGACAAACTATGACAAGCGTGCTTCTAGCATTGTATCAAGAATCAAAATTGTCATGAGCATTGGAGGATTTTTTTTCTCTCTACAATATGTATTATGCCAACCATTTTGAGCATGGTCCTAGAAAGTACTATAGTATTTTATGGTTTGCAAGAAATTTTGAAAGCCAACTTATTTAAGTGCACCTAAGGTCTAGGAACAATTGAGCACTTTTTTGTTGAAAGATAAAGGACAATAAGCATATTTAAGAGAACGATGAGAGTAGGAACCAGATGGAGATGGAATTGAACGACAATATCCTATTTCAATTTATAGTCATGGAAAACAACTTCATTCTTGTAGTTTAATCCCAAGCCATGAAGCATTCGCAATGAAAATGAGATATTTTGAGGGTATATTTTGAGATCTTTTGTGTATTGAGTTTTTAGTCAAGACACAACCTATCTTATGGAAATTGTTTCTCTCTTTTGCACAAATGCCATTTGGCTAATCCCAAAGTATTTTTCATTTTCTTTAAGCACAAAAAAAAGTAGACCACTCTTCGACATGGTTATGTTTATTGTAGTATGTTCAATTCATGCCAGATCATTATATTTCCAATATATCATAGGCTTCATGTCCACTCCATTTTATGGCTATAGAAAAAAATCATGCTAAATCAATCTATTTTCTCCTCACATCGATAGAGAATACTTTCAAGGAACATAGAAACAACAAGGGAAGAGGAAATAGGGAATTTACTAACCTGAGAAGGAGAAGTAGATTTGAATTTTTTTCCTGCAAATCTCTCGTCAGCCTCTTCAAGAGCCTCCAAGTCCTGTCATGTGTTGTTGTGTCTTTTTCAATTACAACAAGATATATAGAGAATTTCCCAAACCCCAAACACAATTTCTAACAGGATTGAGTTATTGAATTTCATCTCAGACCCAAACACCCTATCCTGCTACCAAATCTAAAAATTTGGCGCCATTCGAGCCAAATCGTTGCATAGAAGAGTAGATCAAGCCATATTATTATGGATTTCACTGCCATCATAAAACCCTCTTTGAAGCCAGAAATTTGGCACCATTCGAGAAAAAATGTTGCATAGAGGAGTAGATTGAGCCATATTATTATGGATTTCACTTCCATCAACAAAACCTTAAACCCTCGCCAAAACTTTGGTTCCAATCGAGCCATGGCCAAAAATTTGACACCAATGGACTCAAATCTCTATGTAGTGGAGTAGATCGAGCCTTTTCACGACCATCATAAAAAAAAATTGGTTCCAATGGAGCCAAATATCTATGTAGTGAAGTAATAGAGACATATTGTTATGGGTTTCATGGCCATCATCAAACCATCGCATGGTTCCATACTCTGGAACTATGGCAAGCGACCAAATCATGGGATTTTCCCTAGAGTGTTCTCCAAATGCTAGGTATACCAATTGTTCCACCTCGCTTGTGGGAAGAGCATTTTAGGTTGGGTGAACCACCTAGAATGGGATAATGGGATAATCACTCGGGTCTTTCATATCCAACATTTGTCAAAAGGGACCTTTATCAGGGCTTGGGTGTGTATTAACATTTTTCAATGATTTTGTTTTTTATTTACAATATTATATCATAAATATGTTATTAAACTTTGGTTTTAATTTATATATATGAATTTATATGTTAATGTTTTGTTTATATATGAAATTATATATATGAAATTATATATATATATATATNTCAGTACTCTTTTTCAAGCCCAGAGAAACCAATTGCATGTTGTTTGGTATTTTGGGAATGAATTATAACGATAAATTGTTGATGTTTTTATGTGGGGAGTGATATTATGGCAGTACATTATTAATTTACTAAATTCTAACACTGCAGATGGATTCAGAGACCCCCACTAAATTCTAACACTACATATGGATTCAGAGATGGGTCTCTGAATACATCTACAGTGTTAGAATTTAGTAAAATGTACAAATTCATTGTCAAATTTGTAATTTTTTTCATTGCTGGAGTGACACAACTAAAAATGACCAAATAAATGACCAATTGTAATCTGGTCATTTGTAGTCTAGATATCCCGTGATCAAATTTGGTCATTTATCTTGGTCGTTTTTAGTTGTTTTTTATCCCGTGACCAAAAGTGGTCATTTATCTTAGTCGTTTTTAGTTAGCTCACTTAGAATTATCAATTTTGGTCTTTTATCCCTTTAAAAAAACTGTGGCAACCGAAATTTTTGGTCTCGTGGTCACTAATCTCTCATTTTCTACTAGTGACATAATAACGAAAGTCGCCAATAGATTGTACCCAAACAGATCCCCGTACATCTGTATGCACAAGCTCTAAATTTTCACTCTTTTTTTTCTTCCAAACTATGAGAAATATGAATCTCTTGTACTTTCCATAAACACAGTTCTCATAGAATTCCAAACTTAACTACTTCATATATGGAAGCAACTACCTTCAATGTAGAATCTGAATCCCCTTCTCACTTATGTGGCCAATCCTATGATGCCACAATGTTGTATTTGTTTATGTGGAAGATACAAATATAGAATAATTAGTATTATGAGGACATCAATACAATGTACACATCCTATCTCTTTTTTCTATTATCAATGATCATTTAGTGATCTTCCACCATGTTTCTCCAAACGTTGATAAACAACCTCCATCTCCCAACTACCATGTTCAGATCAAATTTATTTTCATAGCATGAATATGCCTTTCATCTTTCAATAGCCATTCACCTCCATTATTTGTGTTTAAATGAATGAATAACTCTTGATACCTTTATTACATGGCAAAGGACTTTATTTATACATGGAATATGGTGGTTTACCTTTCATCTTCCAACCAACCATTTCATCTACGTACCTGACTATTCAAATTTATAAATTATTTACAATATTTACATATTCTATGGAACCATAATCTGAGGATTAGGTTTCCTACATTCCCCCTCTTAATCCGAAGGGGTCTTTGTGAGTCCGAGCATGTCTCTAAATCTTTCAAACTTTCCTCGCCCAAGTGCATTGGTGAATATGTCAACAATTTTCTCATTTGTGGAACAATGTCATAGATGAACTATCTTGGCCTCTAGTACATGATGTCAAATCAAATGGTACTTTTTGTTGATGTGCTTGGTTTTATCATGGAATATGGTATTCTTGGAAAACTTGATTGTAGAAGTGTTTTAAATCAATAAGGGAGTGGAAGTTTCTTTCTTCTCTTGTAAATATTCAAGTATCTTCTTGACCCACACAATCTCCTTTGTTTCTTCTATAGCTTCCACACAATCGCCTTTGTTCCTTTGTTTGTTTCTGCTTCTGTTGTCAAATCTGCTGGAACTAACTATTTGCGTGATCTCCAGGAAATAGTTGTTGATTTAAGACTCATTGTGTATCTAGAAGAGATTACTCTTGTCTCTTTGTCAGCATCGAATTCTAAATCAGTGTACCCAATGAGTTTGAAGTATTCCACCTTAGTTTACTTGAGTCCAAAGTTTTGAGTCCCCTTCAAGTGACTTAGAACTCTTTTTGTTGCAGACCAATGTCCTTCACAATGTTTGCGCATGTATATATAAACCAGCATAGATCCAAATCCTATGCTCTATCAAGCGTTGAGAGGGATCGAATATTTGGAGGTGCAAATCTCTTCTTAATTATTGCACTCAACTAGAGCTTTGTTGGGCTTAGGGCAGACTTGGGTTCTATACTTTTATCTTCGCACCTACAAAAAGACCCACAGTGTTGGCCCTTTCGGCAACAACCTACGAACAGGTTGCAGTCTCACCCGAAACAGCTATGGGGTGCCGCAGAATCAGGTTTCTGCAGGTGCAAGAGGGATATTACTGTACCTTTAGTCTTACAAATAATAATCATACAATAAATAGCTTCAACATTCACTTAACTAGCTTCGCAGTTTATATAAACATACAGTTACTTGCTTAACCCTTAACTGGGAATTCACAGCGAAGTTATTATTTAATAGCTTATCTTACTTTATTATTTATCTACTTTAACAGATGCATAAACAGAACAAAACAAAACAACAGAACCACCAAGACACAAAATATACGTGGTTCACCCCCAGTGTAGGGGCTACGTCCACAGAACTGCGTTTATATTAAACTCTTTACAAAAAACCACAGTTCTGATCTGCGCACTCAGCTGCAGATCTCTTCAATTCCCCAAAGCTGCACACTTAGCTGCAGATCTTCTCAATCACCCAAAACCCTCTGCACACACGGTTGCAGAGGTCGTCCAAGCACTTAGCTGGGACTTAACCTTTCTTACAAAAATCCTCTGCACACACGGTTGCAGAGGTCGTTCAAACACTCAGCTGGGACTTAACCTTTCCTACAAAAATAGGCCTTAGCTTCGCATCAAATAATCATACATCAAAATCCTAACTTGAATTCTTTACATAAGTGCCTATTTATACAAGTGCACTATTACAAAACTATGGGCTTAAACCATGGGCACCCCAAAACCATAAACCCCGGGCTTAAACCATGGGTTATTTACAAAAAGAGGGGTTTCGACCCAACCCCGAAACCCCTAAGACTATTTTGAGTCACAAATCCTCTTACAAGCTTCGCGTGAAAACCGCGGAGTTACCAAAATTAAGGACCATTAAGGTCCGCGCCCCAATAGGCCCCTAAGACTCACCAGTGTCCCGTCCTGGGACATTCTACTGCTTCTCTGGTGGGAGGATCTTGTTGGTGAAGATAGTAAACTGTTTGTTGAGGCCGTGCATGATATCATCGGCTACCTATTCCTTCTTCACCAACTCCTGCAATGTTGCTGCTGATGCTTTGCTGGCATTTTCTTGTGCAAATGCATCATACTCCTTCAGAACTTTAAGCTGTCTATCCGCAGCAGTGCTCAACTCCAAGGCTTCATTGATAAGGGGCTGCATAGAATTTTCCAACAGTGTAGCTTTCGTTCTGCATGACTCAATTTCCTGTTGGAGTTCATTGCTTTTCTTGACCTTGAGTATCTTCTGCATGGGAGGCAGAGTCTTAATTTCCGCTTTCACTGCATCCAACTCTGTCTGTCGCTACCTGATGGTTTCTTGCAGCTGTTCTACTTCTGGATTGTCCTGCAGGTTTTCCCAGGCCTCGACGCTTTCATCTAGCAGTTTTGCTGCGCTGCTTGCAAGATCTGAGATCTTCGTTGCTGAGGCCTGAATATCTCTGTGGCACTGTTCCCTGACCTCTGGTGGACTCTCCAGAGCGATGTGAAGTTGAAGCTCTACAATATGAGCTTCATGATCTGCTTTCATCATCTCTATCTAGCTTTGCGACTGTTGTGGATAGTCTTTTAGCTTGACTATATTTCGCTCTAGTTCTTCTTCAACCTGCATGTCAAAGTCAGGGAGACTTTGACATGCCTCATCCAATACTCGCACCAATGTGGCCTGCTTGCTTTCTGCTTCCCTCTTCCTCTGGTCTACTTCCTTCAACTGTGCTGCGAGGCTCTCACTCTGTTTTGTGGAATTTTCTAGCTGCATGTGTGAGTAACTGTCTCGTGCTTGGATCTCCTTCATGATGGCCAACTGACAAAGATGCAGCTCCGTCATGGACATCTTGGTGTAGTCTATCCCAACTGTCATGCTCATCTACGATCGAGATGCTGCGTCAGTGATTATGAGGGCTGCACTTGGCACTTGTCCTCTATTATCTCTGACTGGCCATTGTCTTCTGTCTGGCTGCGTGCTTACTGGTGCACTGCTTGCTGCAGCGCCAGTCGCTGACTTTTTTGCTAAGTCCTTCAGTTCTGTAATCCTCTGCGCTACGCTAGTGAGTGCATCAAGGTGCGTAGCTGCAAACTCTGACCATTTCTTGGTTATAACTTCTATGGAATTCGTCAGAGCCTGATCAAGCTCCTCACTTGTCAGGGCGGGCTCTTCGTCGATATTCTTCCCTTTTGACGCCTTCACTTTCTTTCTGGACTGAGGTTTAGTCACTTCCTCTGCCTCTGGCGATTTGCGCTTATCTGCTCGATTGGGGTAGGAGATTGTCTTGACTGATTCTTCTTCTTCATCATCACCTTCGCTATCACCACCAAGGTCATCTCCGCTCTGCTGCGACTCACTTTGTTCTTCGCTTTCTTCTAGTGGGTCTTGCTGTTGCGTCTGACTAGGACCTGCGCCCACATCTGTCACTAGAGGAACTGGTATGTTGGGATTTGTTCCTGCATCTTTCATCCATTCATCCGGCCACTACTTAACTACTGCGAGGATGTCTTCCTCATTCACCACATATGGCAACTTCGACCATTTGTGCTTGTTATCTGTGCGGGCCTGGATGAAGACATGATGCATGTCAGCCCTGAAGTTGGCCACTGCTGCATACTGAGAGAATAGCTCATTACTGAACCGAGGTGTCTTCAGGATCTCATAGGAGATGTTCATTGCATAGAAGGAGAACACGTAGTTCATCATCTGCTAGAATGTTTTATCCTGCGATACCCACAGAGATGCGTACCTTGCTGCGCCAGGAATTTGCGGAGGCACATCAACAAACTGTGCCTCAGTAGGTTCTTTCCATCCTACTAGTGCAATAAGCACTAACAACCATGAGTAGTGAAAGGGTCTACCTTTCTCCTGCGCATCGTGGGCATCTTTGAGGAATTCCTTGGCAATGTACTCTACCCATTTGTAACTATAGCCTTTGGCACAGTTCATAGCAATACTGATGATCGGGGCAGATACTTCATTCGGTCTGCACTTTTGCATTAGCTTGCATGCTAAGAGCTCTGCAGTGAATTGAATGTTCTGATGCCGAATGGTCGAGGTTTGATACCCTCACTTTCCTTTCATCATCCTGAAGCATTCCTTCATGCTCTGTGCTAGCTTCGTGTCTTCATGTTTTCCCATAAAATCAATGCTAGGATCAGGCCCTTCCTTCGACAAGCTTGTAATCCGGTGAATGAGTTCTCCAGTGATGGCGATTTTCTAGTTTCCTATCCATAGGTTCCCATCATGCACCAATGCCAATAATTGCTTGACCACCACAGTCACCTGCGTGCTGCGACCGAAGTGGGGAACATTGAGCATCTTCAACAAACTAGCTTTCTCCAAGCCAGCAGCCCATTGTTTCACTTCTAATAACATCGTTCCAGTCTCCGGATAATGGACATAGTGCAAGTATGTCCCCGGTGTGAATTGTGGAAATTTCCCAAGATCATTTGTATCATGGTCGGCGTACTTAAGCCGGTCTACTTTCCCTGTCATGGTTCCGACCAACTGCACACCCTGTGGCAGCGAAGGGGTGTGTAATGTGAACTTTGTTGTCTGCTGAGGTGGCTGAACTCCTGGTCGAATAGGATGAAGATATGGTGGACATTGTGGTGCAATGTTCTCATCCTCACCGAAGTCTTCAAAACCTTCAGGTGGGATCTCTGCTGAACCAAAAGGATTCATCCCAGGTTCCTCCGGTGTCTTTCCTGATGGCTTGTGTCTGTCTTCATTTCGCTTAGAGCGAATTTTTGGTTTAAACTTCTTCCTGCTAGATCATGTCTGCATTGGATGAATCAGCGCTGGGGGAGTTTCTTCATGAGGTGCAGATGTAGGTGGATTGCTCATAAGGTTCTGCAGACCCCTCTGTTCAAATTCTCTCAACAATTCTTGAACTTCATGATAAACTGACATGGACTGAACTGTAAAGCTCAAGAAAATGTGTAATGCGGAAGTTGCAGGTCTGGGTGTCTTCTTATAGAATCCAACATCCAAATCTGCAATAACTATGCATTGAAGGCACCAAATCTGACAGAGATCTTGTCCAAACGGCGGCAGATTTCCCAAAATATCGTCATGACAGGCAGTTAATGTAGTTAACGTACCGGTGCCGCCAAACCTGATTTTTTCCCAACGGTCAGATTTTAGGCTTCGTCACACTTTTCTTCTTCGGAACAACCAATAACTTTGGCTTCAATACATCTTGACACAAACCTCGACATAGCTTCGAGCTTCGATGGTTGGTCCATGTACTCCGCAGTGTCCTTCTAACTTAGGAATGTTTATGTTGCGTGGGTCATCATCCTCGTCAATTGCGAGGTTATAACATTCTACTGCATGAGCTTCTTGTTCCTTCCAATCAGGTTGGTATTCAACTATTTCTTTATCATTAAACACGTTAGTATGGATCAACCTAATAGCTGCGTCCAAAGTAGGACAAAACTCATTAATAGAAAATGTGAGCACACAAATATCAACAAGACTACCCCAGCTTACAGTACCATGACGAAGTTCAACCTCCGCATACTAGTTCTTTGCTACAGGTTCCAGAGTGTGCACAAACCTATGTACCCATTCTTCACAAGGTACGTGCTTCTATGCTTCGTAGCACTGCTCCAAATGTTCCTGGGGGCTAGTCTTACCATCAAATCTGCTTCGCACCTCTTGAGGTTGATCCATGAATCTCAGGTGAAGAAACTTTTGACAAGTTTCCCAGCTATGAATGGACTTTTTGTGACCATTCCACCATCTGGTTGCTGTGGCTTTGAATGATGAATCTAGAGTTTCCATTTTCTGGGGGTCTGGTACTTGCTCTGAGAATTGTACAATAAATTTTCCTGGGTCTGTCAAGCCATCAAAGGTAGGCAAGGCTCTTGTCTGTGAGCTAATCCATCTGAGAGATTTGGTAATTCTGGCACATCGATGTCCATGTAGCTCATAGAGTCTATTCTGCCAATTCTCTAGACCTTCGTCTGAATCATTCATGCAAGAACTGTCACACTGCCAATCCATTATACCTTCAGTAGTAGGTTCAACATAATCTTCTTCTTTGGATGTGATGTTGTAAATATGATCCAAAACATCCTGATCTTCATCTTTGATTGGCTCTGTGTACCTTTCTCCTTGAGGAGGGTCCAATGGTACTATGACTCTCAAACCTTTCCCTTCAAAAGTCATTTGTCTCTTCTTAAGGTTGATTACTGAATCATTGTCTATTGCCCACTCAATTCCTAGCAAGGCTGGATAGGGGTTGCTATCATCAATTATCTCAATGAATTCAAAGTCTGCTAAGGTACTGACTCCATCAATGTCTACTGGTACACTAGGGAATATTCCCAAGGGCACAATCTTCTGCTGATTGGCTAATCTCAACTGGATAGGGGACCATTCAAGCTTAGGTTTTCCCATTTGTTCCCAAGTCTGTCTGGTTAGGACATTCACTTCTGATCCCAGATCTACAATGATATCAGTCATGTCATAATCTCCTGTCTGAGCATGCAATCTCATTTCTCTTCCAATCCTTCTAACTCTATTAATAGTTTTCCTATCAGAGCTTCGCTAGGGTTCGCAGGACTGAATAACTTTCTGTAATTCATTCAAAGCATTCTGATTTCTTAATAGCTTGATACAACTCTGTAGAAATGATGACAGTGTACTTACTTGATCGGGCGAAGCTTGCTGTTGATGCTGTTGCGTGGTGGCTACTGATGTTCTCGGCTCAGCAAAGTCTTTTTGAGCTTCTATAAATGTTTCTTTTTCTCTTCCAACATCGAAGGCTGGAATTTTCTCTGGGGTCTTGCGGACCCAAGCTTTGACAGGCTGTTTCCCCGTATTCTGCACTTGCGTCGTAGCTCCACTTCTTGTAACAGCGTTAATGGCTGGGACAAATATTTTCTCTACAGCAATGATTTGGACATTCTGACTAGGGGTGCCATTTCCTTCTTGGATCTTGGCTATCAACTGTGGGCATTTATCAATCATATGATCGACTGCTCTGCAATATCGACATGTCGTAGTTGGGTTCCAACAGTCTCTAGCTAGATGTCCTGCCTAATTGCAATTATAGCAAATAACCTGGCCTCAACCTCCTCTAGGCATACCACCACGACCATGACCTCTAAAACTACCTCGACCACCGCAGTAACCATATCCATCATTTTCTTGTTCCTCGGGTTGTACCCTATAAGCATCAAAGGTTCGCTCTCTCATGAGGTCAAAGCTGCGACAATCGTCTTCGTTGTGTCCAACTAACTTACAGAACTTGCAATAGGGATTCTTAGGTATTTGAACATATCTCTGCAATAGATAGCAATATTTAGGTCGATGCTGGCCAGTTGTTCTACAGATCTCACAATACAAGACATTAGGGTTAAACGGGTTCGGTGCACCAGTATTCAAATAATTCCTTAGTGCAGGACATTGTTCTTTGTCATGACCTTCTGTCTTGCATCGTGTACACCAAAATTCTTCGCGAGTAGATTTCCCTTTTTTCATATCGCGAAGCGCCAAAGCCATTTATGCTAACTGGGCTTGTATTTGGGCTATTCCAGAATTATCTCCAACAGGAGTTGTCTCATGTTTCATGGCAATCTCCAAAGCCTCTTGCTGATCAAAAACCTTCTGTTGCATGAGTGGAGTTTTGATGTGAGGTAATAATGCTGTAATGAACCATTCCTTATGCTGTTCTGGTCCAATAGTGAAGCTAACTTGATCTAGCAGAACTTTGAACCTCTGATCAAAGTCCCAAACTGATTCACCTTGCCTTTGCTGAATTTCTTTCAGTTCAGTTATGCATTGTGACTTTGATTTAGGCTTCTTGAACTCTTTGATCATTACTGTTTTAATATCAGCCAAGACATGGTTCTGAGTACTGGAGAAATTCATAAATCAAGTCAAAGCCCAGTCTCTGAAAGAAGTAACCAGTTGCGCTCTTCTTATGTCTTGGTCCATAATATTCTTAGCGGTCCACACATCTTCGCATAAGAACCAAAACTGTTCTGGATCCTCTGATCCAGTTCCTTTAAAGAATGGTAGTTTGATATCATCATTCATATGGGCCATATTGGATCTAAGGGGGGAGGGAGGGGGAGGAGGAGAGGAACTTGCTGAAGTAGACTGACATGCAATAGGAATACTTGGGCTAGGGTTACTTTCAAACTGCGATGGGTTCTCAGGGATAACAGATCTTTGCTGCGGGGTTACAGGAGGGTTTCTTATAGAAGGGGTTTCTTCAGACTCAGAGTCTTTTGGACATACTAGGGTACACTCAGTATTTTGACCTAGGGTATAGGATCGAATATTTCTCTTGTATCTTTTACCACTTCGCAGCAAACCACTTTTCTCTTCGAAGTCACTTTCGCTTCCAAACATAAGTTAGTAGTACTAAATCTAACAGTCAGATTCAATAAGCAATATACCCTTTTCAGCCAAGAGCATTTTAATTTTCAAACTAAATGAATTCAAGTACTTACCCCTTGGTCCTTTGAAAAACTGTCGTTCAGCTTCGCTGAAAGAAGTACTTGTGTCGATGGCGAACTCTGTCACAAATGCTTCAAGGGTTCGCGTTGTCCAGAAATCAACAGCTCGGGATATCGCGTTGTTCACCCTTTTCAATATATTAATTCTTGCTGGGGTCTAGTCAGGAAACTGATCTTCTTTGAAGTTTGTCTTTCTTTCTGTTAACCTGGTTAACCACTGGTGCAATTCTATGTGGATACTACCAAAGAAAATTTCATAAATATCAGAAAAAACGTACCTTTTTAAAAATTCATCTGAGCTATGACGAGGATCTTTATTTTCTTGTTCAGCAAATTTTAGATAAGTCTCTTCAATCCAGTCACTGATTTCTTTTATGGAGGGCCTCCAAAACATATCCCTCTAGGTACGATGTAGATCCCTCTTGAGCAGATACTGAGTTCAACCGGCAATAGAACCGATTTGTTGGGCTTAGGGCAGACCCGGGTTCTATACTTTTATCTTTGCACCAACAAAAATACCCACAATGTTGGCCCTTTCGGCAACAACCTACGAATAGGTTGCAGTCTCACCCGAAACAGCTATGGGGTGCCGCAGAATCGGTTTTCTGCAGGTGCAAGAGGGATATTACTGTACCTTTAGTCTTACAAATAATAATCATACAATAAATAGCTTCAACATTCACTTAACTAGCTTCACAGTTTAGATCAACATACAGTTACTTGCTTAACCCTTAACTGGGAATTCACAGCGAAGTTATTATTTAACAGCTTATTTTACTTTATTATTTATCTACTTTAACAGATGCATAAACAGAACAAAAGAAAACAACAGAACCATCACGACACAAAATATACGTGGTTCACCCCCATTGTAGGGGCTATGTCCACAGAACTGCGTTTATATTCAACTCTTTACAAAAAAACCATAGTTCTAATCTATGCACTCAGCTGTAGATCTCTTCAATTCCCCAAATCTACGTACTTAGCTGCAGATCTTCTCAATCACCCAAAACCCTCTACGCACACAGTTGCAGAGGTCGTCCACGCACTCAGCTGGGACTTAAACTTTCTTACAAAAATCCTTTGTGCACACGGTTGCAGAGGTCGTCCATGCACTCAGCTGGGACTTAACCTTTCTTACAAAAATAGGCCTTAGCTTCGCATCAAATCATCATACATCAAAATCCTAACTTGACTTGTTTACATAAGTGCCTATTTATACAAGTGCACTATTACAAAACCATGGGATTAAACCATGGGCACCCCAAAACCATAAACCCTCGGCTTAAACCATGGGTTATTTATAAAAAGAGGGGTTTTGACCCAACCCCGAAACCCCTAAGACTATTTTGAGTTGCAACTCCGCTTACAAGCTTCGCGACAAAACCACAGAGTTACCAAAATTAAGGACCGTTAAGGTCCGCGCCCCAACAAGCTTTGCACCTCAAAATATTTTATCCCTCTTTGTGCTTGATAAAGCCTAGGATTTGGTTCTATGCTGGTTATTGTTACAGCTCCAAAATCAATCAAATATTTCAAAAATGAATGAAGAATTGTCCAATGACGGTTGTGACATCCAAAATTGGCTTCATTATAGCTACTATAAATATTAGGTCGAAATGTTAAAATGACTTATGTCGTTATCAGGATAAAGGCATGCATGTCTTTTATCTTTAGGAAGAAGGAAGTTCAACAGAGTATGTCTCTTTATCTTTAAGAATAAGGAAGTTCAACATACGGGCCGTCAAATCATGTTAAATTTTTTGATGAAATTATTATTCCACCCAACATTCATTTGTTCAATCTGTTTCATACATCTAATAGATTCATGATCAGGGATCCTTATTCATTTTGAAGTGGGAATAGGAATGTGGCTGTTGGCATTCTTACTCAGATATTGGTGACAAAGAGGCTATAAGACCAGTCTTCGTTCATTAGTGTGAAAAAGAGTTAAAGGATCAAGAAGTTGGATCAACATAGTTGGTATAATGGTTTCTTTGAAGCGATTCAAGGAATATGAAAAACCATGTTACTTTGATTCTGTTTCAAATAGCGTTTGCAGGCATGTACATCATCACCAGGGTGTCCCTGATAGATGGAATGAATCACTTTGTTTTTTTGACATACAAACTGCTTGTACAAACAATATCTATCGCTCCTTTTGCTTACGTTCTTGAAAGGTATGGACTCATTGTCTCTTAGCTATATGTTCAAAGGATTTGGTCACGATACTGACCTAAACTTTTATCTAAAAATACAACCAGGGCGGATAAAAATACAACCAGGCTGGAACATCAAATGTTGACGAAATTTATGGAAGTTTAAATCTAAAATTTCTCATGAGGGCACTTGTTTCAACTTTCAACCTACTAGAGTTCACCCTATGCCAGCCTCAGTGACATTATGGTTTGATTGTCTCCCTAACAGCTTGGGCACTAGGTTCACCATGATCCAGCTAGCGGTTGTACAAGGGGGAGGACGCGATGGAGTAGGGGTGCGGCATGGGAGGAGGATGAGGGGTGCAACATGGGAGGAGGAAGAGGGATGCATATTGGGAGGAGCATGCTGTGCACTAGGAGGAGAGCTGCGAGTGGAGATGGAGCTGGAGCTAGAGAGGAGGGGAGATGGATTTGGATTTGCATCTGACGAGGTTTGTAGGGCTACTAATAGATTACCTGATCAGATTCCTCGTCTCTAATAGCTTCTTGATCAGATTCCTCATCTCGAATAGCTGCTTGAGAATAATTATTTTTTTCTCTATAATATTTTTGTTGTTTTGGTGTATTAATATAGGGAGTGTATTTCAAAGGAAACGTTATGACCTTACATTATTAGGCCGAAAAAATGTTTACTGCTTTTTAAATTAGTTCAATATTACAAACGTTACATCACATTACAAGATCTCTCCCATAATATTCACTATCACTATTATTTTTTGCCTACATGTTACAAATGTTACTAACGTTACATCATGTTACAAGATCTCTCCCATAATATTCACTATCACTATTATTTGTTGCTGACATGTTACTAACGTTACATCACGTTACAAGATCTCTCCCATACTGGGCTGCAGAGCACATCTCGGCACAATAATGTGAACAGCATAAGAAATATTTGGTCTGGTAGTGGTAAGGTAGATAAGGATTCCTATAAGATGTCGTTACTTTGTTGCATCCTCAAATTCTTTTCCTTCACTTTGTTTAAGATTCAACTTTTTTTCCATTGGACTTGAGAGAAGGTTGCATTCTATAATGAAAAATCTATTCAACAACTCTCCAACATATTTTTTCTGAGATATGAATATGTACCCAGGATGTTGATTCACTTCAATTCCTAACTAATAATGAAGATGTCCCAAATCAGCCATTTCAAAAAAAAATTCAAATATTTCTTTATGGATGCTATATAATATTCATTGTTCCTTGTCATCAAAAGGTCATCTACACATACTACAAGAAATACAATAGATCTTCCAAATTTCATCACAAACAATGTTGCATCGTCAAGATTATAATGCTTGAAATTTAGCTTTAGAAGATGCCCAATTAGCTTTTCATACAATGCTTGTGGTGCTTGTTTTAGTCAATACAAGGATTTGATAAGTTTTCATACCTTGTGTTCTTGTCACCTGACAACATAAACTTTTGGTTGAGACATAAAGACATTTTTTTCAAGTCTCCATTCAATAAAGTAGTTTTTACATCCATTTGGTGGATTTTCCACCCATTTTGTGATTCGATGGAGAGAAAAGTGCAGATGGTACCCCATGTTGTTGTGGGGAAATCTGTTTCTTCATAGTCAATTACTTCTTTTTGTGCATAGCCTTTCACCACAAGCCTTTCTTTGTGTTTTTCAAGTGAACCATATGATTTGTATTTTTTTTTGTATACCCACTTGCAACCAATTGGTTTGGTTCCATTTGCAGGGTCAACCATATTCCAGGTTCCATTCTTTATGAGGGAATCATATTCATTTTGTATAGCCTATTTCCATTCATCACATTCAACAACTTCTATAAAGGAAGTTGGTTCAAAGTTAGAAGATAAATTCAATTCACAATCAAATGAGACATCCATGTCATCACCTAAGTTATTTGATTCACCTCCATCATCTTGTCTTGTTCATTTTCTTTTTCTTGTATTTCCAACTTCATCTGGATGGACACTTTCAAGTGTCTTTATGCCCACTTTGGAATCTTCTTTGATGGTCCAGCTTGATCAGTTGGAGGTGCTTCATTCTCTTCAAGGTTCAATCTTCCAATCCTTTCAATAACATCATCCAATTTAGGTGAAGTGGTGGGATGCAATTCTTCACCAGTTTCTTCACGAGGGGTGTTGGTGCTTCAAAAGGGAATTCCAAAGTGTGATCCTAATCCAAGATCAGTATTCCACCTTCAAGGTTTGGAATTTCATTATCAAATTCATAATCTGTCTTTTGATGAGAAACCTTCTCTAGACGATCAAGCTTCCTTTCAATAGAATTGATGAGGGGTGTTGGTGCTTCAAAATGGAACTCCAAAGTTTGATCTTGATCCAAGACTAGCATTCCACCTTCAAGGTTTGGAATTTCATTATCAAATTCATAATATGTCTTTAGATGGGAAAACTTCTCCAGACGATCAAGCTACCTTTTAGTTTTAAGATAAATGACATCTCTAGAAACAACTAATTTCTTGTTTACCTCATCATAAAGATGATATTCCTTGCAAGCATCTGAATACCGCAAGAAAATAAATCTTCTACTTCTAGCAACAAGTTTTTTTCTTTGCTCCTTTTTTATTAATGCATAACAAGTGGAACCAAAAACTTTGATATTCCTAAACAAAATAAGGTGGACGAACAACAAATATTCATGTGGAGTATTTTCTTCAATAGCATGATATGGACTTCTGTTTCTCAAATCTGTTGCACATACTGCTGCATCACCCCAGAACATCAGTTTCACATTCTTGAAAACATCATTGATATTTCCATATCCATAAATGTTCTATTCATCCTCTTGGATACACCATTTTGTTGAGGATTATAAGGAACTAAAGTTTGATGCGTAATCCCATGTTTGGAAAGATAATCTTAAAATGAATTAGATGTATATTCTTTACCACTATCTAAACAAAATGCACCAATACGTTCTTGTGCTTGATTCTCTATCCGTGCATGAAAGTTCTTGAATGTTTGATTCTTTAGAATTTGTCATCAATAGATATACCCAACATGTTCTTGAATAATCGTCAACAAAGTTCATGAGGTACTTATTACCATTTTCAGAAGGAATTGACATGGGGCCACATAAGTCATAATGAATAAGTTCTAACTTTCTATATGCTCTGAATTTTGACTCCTGAAAAGGCTGCATACTATGTTTTCCTAGAATCCATGCATCACTTTTGTTTCTTAGTTTAGAAATAGTATAAAAACCATATACACCATTCTTTCTTACCAAACAAATATGGTTATAATTCAAGTGACCAAATATTGTATGCCACAATACATTGGATGAAAAATTACCTTCTTCAAGTTGAGACATATAGGAAAATTTTTGAAATATTGCAGAACATCCCTTCAACTTAAACAACTTTCCATCTTCATACCCAATCATGATCACCTTGTTGTCGAAGGATTTCCTTATCTCTACAATAATGTCAAACATGTGGATGGAATGGCCTTTCTATCGAATCCGCACTAAGGACAATAAAATTCTTTGCAATTCTAGAATATAGAGAACATTCTTTAACACAAAATCAGGGACACCAGACAACTTAAGCTCGATTGAACCAACCCCCCTTGGTTTGAGGCTATATTTGTTTTCAAAGTACACTATGTTAATTTCAATGTTCTTCAAAACAATCTTTTCTAAAATTTACATGAGAAGTTTCACGAGTATCAAGAATCCAACAATATTTATAAGATGAAAGAGAAGTAATTTTATTAATACCAAGATTACAGTGTGCAACTATACATTGAGCTCAATAATGGGATTTACCAGCCTCTTGATTCTTATTATTCTATTCTTTATTTTGATTGTGACCTCCTTTGATGTTATCCCAAGGAGACCAACACTGATATGATTCATGTCCATTCTTTCCCATGTTTGCAATTTAGATATGATATTTTTCTTGAGTTGTTTCTTCCCCCTCCGCTGCTGAAATTTATTCTTCCTCATCCTCTTCTATTGCTATCTCCCTTATAAGGGTCTTTGGACTATTTCTCTACTTTATGAACAAAGAAAATGGAATCTCCAACATGATCGCTTGATTTATTTTCAAAGTATTTCTCTTTGTCTGCAGTATTTTCTACTAGGGTGTCAAAAGTGAGATATTTGAACTTGTCACTTTCTTGCAAGGATTCAAGGTAGTTGGAGTGAGTTGAATACAATGACTTTACACATGCTAGAATTGGAAGGTCAAGTTTCATACCAGATGCTTGTATCTTATGCATGATTTCTCTGATCTCATATACAACCAAAGTAGGATCATTATATTTTACTTCCAAACTAAAAAATTTCAACATTAGTTGAATTATCTTCATCTTAGAATGTGAGTCATACAATTTGTTTAACGCGTTTAATTATTCAAAACATGATTTTGTAGGAAAAATATGTTGGCTCACCTCTTCATTAATAGTGGCACTGATCATATCTAGGGATTTATTTTCTCCAGGATGCCAAATAGCAAGTATGATTTCTATTGTGGTAGGTTTAGGATCAATGGTTATGACTGCATTAGACTCTTTCTGAATACCCTTTCCTTCAAAAATCTTGTCCCATAGGTCATTGTATATAATGAATATTTATTTTATCTTTTTGGACCATTATGGATATATGTCCTTTGTGGTGAGCACACAATCAACAATAGACTTCAAAGAGTGCATCTTCAATCTAGAACTTGTAACTTACATAATTCTTTGAAAAAATATAGGATACAGGCTTGAGTCCCTACTCCTTTACAAGTTACAAAATGATTTTACATACTATTACACAATTATGCAACCTATTGCAAATAATTATGTAACTGCTTAAAACAGTTCTGAAACACTATCTAAGTAAATACAAAGTGCTATTACATTCAATATCCTTGTTTCTTACAAGATTCTAGGAATACGTTTACACTTTGTTCAAATCACTACAATATTCACTCTAATACAAAAGAATCTTGCAGTAGATTTGTGCAAGTCACAACACTAACAAAATGATTGCATAGTAGCAATCTTCCAATAACATAGGCGGTCGCAGGGTTCTCTTACACTAACAGATCTCTATGTAGATATAAAGAAATATATAGAATGTGTATTCCTTGTAGTTGAATGTAAGAAGTACAGGTCTTCACCAAATTAATNGCGGTCGCAGGTTTCTCTTACACTAACAGATCTCTATGTAGATATAAAGAAATATATAGAATGTGTATTCCTTGTAGTTGAATGTAAGAAGTACAGGTCTTCACCAAATTAATGCTATAAACACCAACAATGTGGCAATATCAATCGTAAGAAAATCATACCAATCTTCTAGTATGTTTAGAATGGTCACAAACTAACGAATATTCTTTATATAGTTCCAATTCATATATCATAAAATTCTTCACAAACTAACTAATATTCTTCAATACATCAATCTTGAACTCATACGCAACATATTATTTCTCCATTTAGTCAAATACACAGTTATCATTGTTTATAAAAAACACAACACTTATATCTCATACATCCATAACATCATACACACCTCATACACATGGAAAGATGTTTCAAAGCTCTTATTCAATATCCAATGCACATAAATAAGGAATACATTAGGGTTTTCGCATTCCAAATTGTCACAAGTAATTTGTGCACCAAAATTTTACCTCCACGTAGTTGGGGATGACGTGATCAGTTTAGAACGAGCTTGCAACAATAATACTCAACTCGACCTCAATTTTCACCAAAATATTTGTTGGTTCTTGTATAAATCCATAGTGTCTTCACAAAGCATCTGGTTCATATCCCTATTGTTTAGCCTTGGTCTATTGAAACTCCATGCAGATGTAAAGAGGGATGGTTTACAAAACTCCAGGATAGTTTATAGACCACAATACAAAAGAAAGGGCCTTGATTGTAGGTGGAGGAAATCTTAGCACTGACACAAAGAGAGAATCTTAGATACATGATTTCAAAGAGGACTCACACAAAATCTTGTGAATGTTATTTCACAACTTGAATTTGTAGGAATATGGAGTCTTAACTCTGTGAATATACTCATAGCATGCATAATGATGGGACGATGAAGATATTCACAATAGTATGATGAATGAAACGATGATAAAGGGAACAATTACACAATTAGGGTTAGGTAAACTAATGGTCCGATAGTCCAGAGCATGCAACTAATTAAGGAATTAGATATCTTAGCAGTTATTAAAATGCAGAACCACATTATCTCGCATACCTCAAATTAGAGTCGTTGTAGTGTAACAAACACACTTTGTGGCTCGCAAGCAGCATGAGAAGCATACATAGAGGCAAAATGACGATGGGTAGGCAACCTGAAATAGATATAGAAAAGGGAAAAATGGAGGTCTGGTAGGCATAATGTTAGGACTGAAAATCATAAAGGTAGGATTTATGGCAGGTATCTATTGAAATGAATAACTCCCAATAACTTTATTTCATTGAAAAGGCCTTTATTTATATATGGATGGAATATGGTGATTGATTTTTCATCTTCCAACCAAGAGTTTCATCTCCCTACATGAATTTTCACATTCATAAATTATTTAAAATATTCACATACTCTATGGAATCATAATTCGAGGATTAGGTTTCCAACATTTTAACTTTATCCTTACCTTACCCATTCCAACAATTTTACATGGTTCATCATCACCCAATAAAACATCTCCAAAATCACCTCGAACATAAGCATGAAAATATTTCCTATTGGGTGTAGCATGACATGAATCCCCTCAATCTACTACCAAGTAATCACTAGTACTATCTAATGCAAGAATCAAATCATCTTGTAACACATCACCTATGGCATTTACTTCCTGGGTAATCTATTATTGTCTATCTCCTTTCTTCTTTATGTATATGAAGTCTTTCTTTAGATGTCCTTTCTTTCCACAGTTCCAACCCTCTATATTTCCCAAAATGGACTTGGATATGCCCTTCCTAGACTTCCCACTATTACTTGGGATCTTTCCTCTCTCCTTTTGTCTTCCCCTGCTCTCCATAGTCAACACATTACTTGATGTCTCACCTATTTTTTTCCTTCACATTTCCTTGCTAATAATTACCAATAACATCATCAAATTTTAAAGTGTTTGAACTAGAGTGAGAGTTACTTACTGCCATGACCAAGTTGTTTTGAATTTCTAGTAATGAGCATGAGATTAGAATATCCCTAACCTCATCTTCAAAGTTCACTTTTATAGAACTTAGATGATTAGTAATTGTATTAAATCCATTTAAATAATTAACAACATATCCACCTTCTGAAATCTTCATATTAAATAAATGCTTCATTAAAAATACCTTATTGGAGGTAGAGGGTTTTTCATATAGTTTATAGAATGTACTCATAAGACCCTCCATCATATATTCTTTTGAAATATTGAAAGCCATCGATGAAGCCGAGCACAATTGTATTTTTCCTAGTGCCTTTCTATCAATAATATCCCATTCTTTGTTCTTCATAACTGTGAATTGTTTTTCTTTTCCTCCCAGTAGTGGGAATAGCTCCTTCTTATACAAATAGTCCTCCATTTGCATCTTCCATAACTAGTAGTTTTGGGTGTTAAATTTTTCAACCCTAAACTTTCCTTCTTCCTCCATTTCTCTCACTTGAACCAAGAACCTTTTTTCCCTGTGAGTTTATGCACGAGATAGGCCTTTGGATCTGATATCAATTGTTAGAAAACATGATCATAGAACAATAGAATAAAACAAGATGCATAAATAAATCATATAAACAAAATAAAAGATAGACATCAATTTAAATTGGTTCTCCCAACCATGATATATCAAGGTCCTCTCTCAAGGTTTCCATTTGATCTATATCTATGGTCAAGGTATGATATATCTTTACGGATTCTAAGCCCATGAAATGGATCTTGTGGAAAATCAAATAGATGCTAAAATTTTGAAACAGATCTTGAAACTTTTAGTGCCATTGTGACCCACTAATCACTTAAAATTTTTATTTTTTAAATAAAAAAGAACTTCCAAAACCCTAAAAACCTAAAGGTTAAAACAATACACCCCATTCTTGGTTAAGGTTTGATCTATCCTTATGTCAAAATTTTCTCTCGAACCATGATCTATCAAGGTATTCTCTCAATATTTCCATTTGATCTATATTTATGATCAAGGTCTCATATATATTTATGTGATATATTATAGCTCGCTTCACCCACACTGTTATTTAGTCCTTCCACATCCTTCAAGAAACCACTTTATTCACTACTGATATGTAATATGGACATGTGGATGTGGCTCACAAAAATGTTGTTATGACTTGCTTCATGTTCATGTTTAAATGGTCTTCAACATTATCGATTATAAATCATGGTTATAACTTATCGAATTATCAATTATGGTACATGAATGGCTAACAATAATGCATGAAAAATATTTTTTTAGCTGTAACTTATAGTTATGCTTATGTGTTTCTTGAATAGTTTTGATTCTTCACTCTACTTTTTTTATTTATTATAAAAATATTATAATTTATTGTACTAGAAGATTACCTGCCATATCTAGATCCCGTCTTTTAAAAAATTGAGCAAATCATGATCCTATTAATTTAGGTATCATCCAAGAAGGATCACTCAAAGGCCACATAGGTCATGTATTTAATCATTTATCTACTTATTCCTGATGATTACCAATGAAGCTAGTGGAAATCAACTATGAATGTTATAAGTTCCAAAAATAAAAAGGAAATGGGATGCTTACAACACATTTGGAGAAAAGAACATAGAATGTCTACTTCAACATCCTCAACTGGATGCTTTATAGGCTTGTAGGTCTTCCACATAAATCATAGTAAAAAACGTTTTCCTTCTTCAGAGCATCATCCAACTTTTGTACTGTAGACATGATAGTGGCTTCTCTATAGCCTTCAACAAACCCGACAGAAATATCTTTATTTTTCCTTTTGCTTCAAGTACTTCAATCAAATATCTTCTAATTCACCTTTCCCACTCTGAATTCTAAGTTGGTTGGCTAAAGGAGCAAAAACCTCTAAAATCTCTTTTGCAAATCGTTGTTGCTTTGAAAAAGGTAGAACTCCCAAGGTCCACATGTTATGCAATCATCTTCCAATTTGACCAAGGCTACCCTTACATACATCATCACAAGAGACATTGTGTGGAGATGGTCTGCTTCAACAATCTTACTTGTTGTGTTGTTGAGAGGAGAGAGAGAAGACCTAATAGATCAGTGATCAATCATCTTTGGGTTTTTGACAATATGCTCATGATTCATATATGTTTGAGTAGTATGAAAGTTGCCATCTTATTTTAGGCTTAAATATGTTGAATGAGATGTGAAAAAAATTCTCCAATCACATTGGATATTCATATTGATTCCTCCAAGCATGTACTACACGCTCATGTTCTTAGATATTTTGGGAAAAAATAGGAGGCTTCTATGGTACCAAGAGCTAGTCTGATAATTATTATCATCTCCCCTCATTGATTCTTGGTATGTAGATGCCAAATACATTGCCTTCTCACAAGATCAAATCATGTACTCACTTAACATTTCTACCGGCTTGGTTACTATCCACTATATTTCTTCAAAATGTTGTTAAGGGTTGTTTGCAAGCATCCAATTCATAAGTTGTGGGTTAATCCATTTTCAGTATAATCTACAAAAAGTGAGAAATGAGTCACCTATCTGATGCTCTTTATGTTGCATTGTTTGAAGTGTGAACATTCACAATAATCCACTTTTTGAAATTAAACTTGTCGTACACTGGAATTAAATACTTGTCAAAAAAATCAATCAATTAAATTATATAGATATTCATAAATTCTTCGGGTGTCTTGAAAAAAGAGGAAAATAAATACTAATGCATTGAGTAACCCTTAGCTGATATTAATTAAATAATGCATGTGTTATAGCTGATTTTACCACAGATTGTGGATCACACCTTTATGGCCTTCCCTATCCCTCTACAGACTCCTTGGACCCCATGGACCATTTTTTTACCTTTTATGTTTCCAAGATCATCCCTAAAAACATGAATTATTTGCTATACGTGTCTTTTAAACCTATTATCGCATGCATACGCGGATATGACCCTCAAAACTGTGTACATTGGGATGTTTGCAAAAGGCCAAATAGTTTTGGAGTTTTCCTTGATGTGGATCCGACTTGGTCTTCCATATGCCTTGAGATCACTCGGATTTGACCTTCCATTACCCCATTGAAGCACTATATAAGGAACCCTTTGGATACATTGAAGGAGGAGGAATTGAAGAGCAAGAAAACTATAGTCCATTGTTGCTGGAGCTTATACATCTGCATCCCTTTGTCCCTTGGAGAACTTTTTGTTCTTCCCAAGCTTGCCTTTGCTTGTGAGCTTTCTATCGAGAGATGGAGGATTGAAGCGGTGGAGGCCTAGGTGGATAACTTAGTTTCTCCTATTTGCAGACGTGCAGACAGAGGTTGTCATTATTGTAATCTTTGATTTATATTAATAGAAATATCTTTTCCTATCCAATAATGTGTATTTAAATGAGTATTGAATCCATGGTTGCTTCTAAATGCTTATATATTATTGATTATATACGCTAGAGTAGGTCTAACACAATTATATAGCATGTTTTTCTTGTTTGTTGAATGTTGAGAGAGCAAATTACTAATACAAGCGAGAGTGGAAAAACTCAATAGGGATCTAAATCAACCATCCAGAATAAGGTATGTTTTGAGATCCTTTAGTGTTAGATATTTGGTTTCTCTTGAATATGGGAAAGGATTGATTTCTGCGGTTACTCTGTTTGTTGTGGTACCCCAATCCATATAAAGTTTTCTCCGTAATAGAATTGGAGACCATGCTGGGGAGTTCCTAGTCATTTATTTTGTGGGTTTTATTGGCATTCAATGTTCTTGAATTGCTATTATTTCTCTATTTCTGAGTCGAGTCTGGGGGCATGTTTTCCTAGTAGTGTTTGATAAGAGTAAATTTTGTCTCAGTTGGTCTGCTTTCCTTTTTTTAATCTCTTTTTCTTCCTGTACACAAGTTTTGTCTTCACAGTCGCGTGTACACGTGGTTTTTACTAGGATATCCGCGTATATACATGGGTTTTCTGCACACAGTCATGTATGCCCTGAGTTTTTCCTTTTGGGGGAAGATTAAGTGTTGCTGGGTGAGTTTGGATGATTGCTGAGTATTCTTGGATGCCTCTAGAGTCTGTATACACCTCTGTTTCTGACTACAGACGCTCTTTAGTTTGAATTTATTTTTTAGAATGTTCTTGTCATTGCATTTTCTATTTTTTGTTTTGAGATTCGTGCATAAGGTCTCTTTTAACTTGGTGCTTTGCTTGGGTGTTGTTTGAATAGTGCTTGTAGAGTATGGGGGTTGTAGGGCCATACTTTTTCTTTATTATCTCAATTTAACTCACAAAATAAAAAAAAATATTTTTTTTTTGCATCATTATGCATTGTTGCATTTTGCATTTGGCATGGTACTTGCACTAGGTTTGCTTGGAAGTATTAGTCGGATTTTCATATAGGAATGATTGCATCTTCATTTGAAGGAAAATTTTGCATTTCACGTAGTAGCATACCCCATTTTTCATTTGAAGGAAAATTCCTTGGTATAACTAGTGTTTCTCAGGATCCTCCTCTTACAAAGGAGTTAAGCATGAGGCAGTGTGAGAGGTTAATGATTGGGATGACCCCTGGTCATAATTGAGTAGCACCAAATATATTTCCAGGATTGTATTCGTATCTGGGGGCTCTTTTGGTAGTTTTGGGCTTTGCTACCTTGGCCATACGGTCAATCTTGCCTGCGACTATCTGCCTGAGCATTGATTATATTGAGGTGACCTTAGTTTCCTTACCTAGGTTATCGAGCAGGTACTTCGTAGAGGTTATTCTGTAGGTGTCCTAGCCAGGTAAGGGTCGGACAACACAGTTGCTATATACGTTGAAGCTGAGGGCCACTATAATTGGTTACGAACCTCCGCTTGTTGTGAATGGGAGTCTCACGCCTCTCCTAGGAGAGACATACCTACTTCATTCGGGAGCTCACATATCCTACCCTTGTTTGCTTGTGATCTAGCTTTACATTGTATAGGTGTATGCTCTATGCACAGTAGTTTGCCTAGGGTTTGAATAATTAGATAGAGTCTTTTTGATTTTTTGAATCATTGTAGATTTGGGTGCGGTACTTCACCATTCTCCTCATTTAGCAGGACTTCCGCCTTCCACATCTCCTCCTCCTTTGGGAGAGAGAAACAAATAGTTCGGGCAGACTGCTTCTCACATTGATTCACACACAATGGGAGATCATGAGGATGAGATTCCTGAGATGTATTCTCTGCCTCAAGAGGTTGGGGATGGAGATTCTACTCCTATATATGATCCTTCACTAGAGATACCTTCACATTTTGGTTATGATCCCTCATTCATAGCTCATCGGTATTGGTTTCCAGGCGACGAGACTCATCATGAACCCACAAGCACTATTAATGTTCATTATGGCATGTCTGATATCCCTGCACATGACCCAACACATCATGCTGAGATAGAAGTTGAACCTAGCACTATGCCCGGGGGCACTCCTATTCCTTTTCATGCAAAAATATTTGGGAGCACCAGTCACATTGCACCTTCCATCCCGGTGGTGGAAGCTACCTCACATGTCCATCCTAGACCTAGTGTTAGTAGTCATATACATATACTAGAACCGAGACGAGTGACCATAGGGAACACTTCTTACATACCTTCACATGTCCCTTCATCCTCAAATCCTACTCCTTTGAATGCATCTTTGACAACCCTTCCTCCCCTTCATTCACGTGGTCCTTCGGGCTGGAATGCTACTACTAGTCATGTTCATACTGTGACTGCTCGCATGGTAGTATCTCAAAGTCAAGTACCTCCTGTTGTCTCGGGAGGTCATATTCCTATTTCTGGATCATCTTACGGTCCATCGCAAGGCATTCCCCATATCCCTAATTATGGAGCTTCTCATGGGACATCCCATGGAGCTTCTCATGGACAATCTTATGGATAGAACTATCAACCCTATGGGCATGGTTTTCAACAACCTGCTTACTCCTCTAATTATGGCTTTGTAGCACCACATAGTCAAGGTACACCACATCATAATGCTTCCATGAATCCCTACATGGGTCAAATGAAAGGAGCATATTATGGCCAAGGAAATGGTATTTACAGTAGTCACCCTTATATGAACCAAAATTATTAGGGACCGTGGCATCGACCGGCTCAACCTAGGCTCCCTTTCCTTGCAATGTTTAACTTACCTAACTTGTTGAGACTAATGAACGATTCAGTATCTCATGACCCAGCCTGGCCAGCTATCCCTAACAAGCTTCCCTTGGACATTCCCAAATTTGAGGGAAAAGCAGGAGAATATCCTAGTAAACATGTCACTACTTTTCACCTTTGTTGCTCTTCTAATTGCTTACACGATGACTCAATCCATTTAAGGCTATTTCAACGCACCCTCACCGGGCCTGCAGTGAAATGGTATATAGAGTTACCAAGGGGGGCATTCATTTTCTTCTATGACCTTGCTATGACTTTCCTCAATCACTTCCAGCTACCTATGCATTACGACGTTGGTACAGAACTCTTGTTGAAATTTTGACAAGACAAAGCCACACATATTTCAGACCATATCTAAGAGTGGTGTAGATGGAAGAGGTTGATTAAAGCTTTCATACCACCGGAATTTATCCTTGAGTGGTTCCTTAAATCGTTGCTACGTTACATCGCGAAGGATGTTTCTACATTTGGAGTCTAGAACGAAGAATAAGAAATTTTTATGGCACAGCAATTGGATTTGATTTATGCTCAATCCGAACTTTTGTATGAGATCATACCTAATGCTCCACATTCTAGTTTCTATCTCAAGATCAAGACTGGACCACATGCTGATGGAATTGTGGGTTGTACAAGTACCAAACCTGTGGATTCGATTGTGAAACAAGTGAGTCAAT
The DNA here is from genome assembly GCA_001517045.1 of Pseudotsuga menziesii. Lineage (NCBI taxonomy): Eukaryota > Viridiplantae > Streptophyta > Pinopsida > Pinales > Pinaceae > Pseudotsuga > Pseudotsuga menziesii. Next base: position 72,414 of record LPNX010776060.1, read on the forward strand.
TGTCTATTAATCAATCTGCGTCAGGACAAGCCACAACTTCGTCTCAACCCACCCAAATTGCGAGTGTACTTTTTGTGCAATCATTGGACCAGAATGGAAACTAGCAGCCTGGAAGGAATAAGAAAAAGGGTAAAAATAATCGTAAGGGTGGTAATAAGAATGAAAATTCCAATTTTAATGACAAGAACACCTGAAATGATAGGGGAGACAAGCAGTCTAAAGTAAGGTTAAATTTCCTTACAAGTTGTGTAAGGATGATCACCTCACTCACTTGTACCCTTGTATGGAAGATGCCTCAAGATTCACAGCATAGGGCCTAGCTGTGCTGACCAATCCTTTACCCCATAATCAAAATATTAACTCAAGAACCCATGATCCTCATTGTGCATTGGGTGGAGATCAAAATCCATTGGAAGCCAATAATGGTCATGGTTGCATCAACATGGTGCGTGCTATTAAGGTTGTGACTCATGAAAAAGACTATGGTTCATCACAACCAGACCTTGGGAAGGAACCCGCTCCACCCGAGAGCCCTTTGTGTATTGAAAACCCTATGGATAAACCTGAGATTGCACCTCACATTCCTAAGGGAGTCCTAAAGCATTCAGGGCACAATCCTAATGCCCGAACCACCCAGAACTATTCTGTTGTCGAGGATTTGGGCCAAACTCCTTGTGCAATGTCTACGCTTGAAGTACTTCAGAGTTGTCCTTCGAAAAGGAAAGCTTTGCTTTCTACTCTTGGGGTGAACAATGATAGCTCTTCTTCCGTCATCAAATTTGAAACCATGGGACTACAGCCTCACTTGCCTTACTATGTGTCTCTCTTTATTCATGTAGAGTGTCTTAACATGACCATCAAATGCATTGGGATTGACGAAGGTGTTGTTGCTTCCGTGATGTCTTTGTCATGTTGGAAGGGTTTGGGTTCTCTCAAGTTGTCTCAATCCACTAACATGTTGAATGCCTTTGATGGTATATTGTTTTGGCCGTACAGAATTATTCCTTCTCTTAAGGTCCATTTGGGAGGGAAGATCGTCACGATCGAGGTTGAGGTGGTTGATGCGCCCCTTGATTACAATATTTTACTGGGTTGGAATTGGATGCATAGTATGCAAGTCGTAGCCTCTTCTCTATTTCGAGTAGTAGGCTTCCCATTTAATGGGAATATTGTTACGATTGATCAGACATCATTCAAAAATCTGAGTGTTAATGCACCATCGAGAGCTTCTATCCCGATTATCGATCATTCTCAGTCAGTAACTAGGAGTGTGGGTGTAGGTATGTATCCATCCCTTATGGGGACCTTTAGTTGTCCTGCACTCGTTCTTATGATTAGATCTAGTTTCGGGGGGGCTTCATAGTCATTGAATATGGTGTCTTTTCACACTACCCATATGGAAGATCCTTGGATTCTTCCTCCACCGAATCCTTTGAATGGACCTATCAAAATGGACATGCCATTTCCTGCAACAATGATAGCATATCAAGTGAATCTTGATTGTGTTGTAGAGCCTAGTCCTTCCTCTTCGCGGGCGGAGGAGGAGGACCCGTATGTGCTTCCTGCATGGGCAGTTGAGTCCTCTCACACACATGATTTCCTTGATGATGTTTTTCCATCAGATGAAGCCATTATTGAGGCCATGTCCAGGGTTGACCCACCTTGGGAAGAGTTACATCATAGATCCTATTTTCTTCCCGAGCTTGATCGTTTAGAGCATGAAGACTTTAGGGAGATTCTTAGCGAGAATTTTGGTAGTCCTGTGGTTCCATTGAGCTCTCCTGGTTAGATGGATGATGGGAACATGGAGAATATATCACCTACTATTCCTATCAATATATCTTGCTATCCTGTAAAAATTGAGAATGTCTACATTGGGGTGGACTATCCCCCTGATGAGGTTAAAGAGTACCGAGCTATTCAAAGAGTTTCGTGACATATTTGCTTGGTCATACGAGGAAATTCTAGGTATCGACCGTCGTATTGTCGAACATGAAATTAATACCTATCTGAATGCGAATCCCATTCAACAACGTTTGCGTGTGATGAATCCTAGAAAAGAACCTACTATTAAGGCTAAGATAGATAAGCTATTAAAAGTTGGTTTTATCTATCATGTTCCCTTGATGGAGTGGGTTTCAAACCCCATTCTGGTTGATAAGAAGCAGAGAATGATCCGTATATGCACTGATTTCCATGATTTAAATCGTTCTTGTCCTAAGGATAATTTTCCCACACCATTTATTGATCAAATTTTGGATGAGTGTGCGGGAAGCGAGGCATTTTCCTTCGTGGACGGCTTTTTCGGATATAATCAGATTCAGATAAAAAATGGGGATTAACACAAAACTGCATTTATTTGTCCTTGGGGTATGTTTGCATATTGGAAGATGCCGTTCAGTCTTAAAAACCCTGGAGCCACATTTCAGTGGGCTATGACCTTGATTTTTCATGATCTCAAAACAATTATTGAAGTCCTTTTGGATGACCTTGCTACTCATTCTCGGTTGAGAGTGCATCATCCATACCATTTGAGATTAGTATTCAAAATATGCCACCATTTCTTGGTTAGGTTAAATCCTCATAAGTGAATCTTTTGCATGAATTATGGTTGCTTGATAGGGTTCATTGTTTCCAAGGAGGGTATAGGATTCGATCCCTTAAAGGTTGAGGCAATACTTCAATTGTATCCCCCGCGCAATATTAGACATCTTCAATGTTTGCAAGGCATGGAAATTTTTTTACAGAGATCCGTGGTTAACTTTGCCAATTTGACTAAAGGATTTATGCGTCTTTTAAAGAAGGACACTACTTTTTGCTGGGATGAGCGAGCCTAGGATTCCTTTGATGCTCTTAAGCGAGACTTAGCATTGGCCCCCGTGCTTAGTCCACCCGACTATAGCTGTGAATTTTTTATTTATGTGGCTGTGTCCATGGAGACTATTGGTATGGTTTTGGTTCAGGAGGATGAGGAGCTCCATGGGCATGTCATATATTATTTGAGCTGGAACCTTATAGATGGGGAAATTAGTTATTCCCAGGTGGAGAAACTTGCCTTAGCCACCATTCATGCCGTTCATAGATTGAGACATTACATTCTCCTTCGCCAGACCTTGGTGGTAGCTCATGTCAATCCATTTTAGTTCATCCATACTAGAAGGATGATTGGGGGAAATTATAATAAGTGGATTTTTATTTTGCAAGAATTCGATCTTGAAATTGTTTCGGTGAAATCGAAGAAATCATTGATTTTTGCGGAGCTCATTTCTGATTTTCCAAGTATGGAGGAGGAGGAGGTTTATGAGGATATGTTTGTTAATGAGCATATTTTCCTTATCTCAACTTTGGATCCATGGTATGATGATATCATCATATATTTGCAAATGTTGAAGGTCCCTACTCACCTTTCATGGGATGAGCGACTACGATTATGTCATGTATCTAAGAACTACCTTATAGTGGATAACACTTTGTACTGCCGTGGGGTATATTCCATTTTATGTCAGTGTTTAACCCATGACGAGGCTGAGGTTGTGTTGAATGATTGCCATAGAGGGGCGTGTGGTGGTCATTTATCTGGGATTTATACATCCCAAAAAATATTGAGAGCAAGATATTTTTGGCCATTGATCTTTAAAGATTGTGTCAATGTGGTCAATAAGTGTCACCCTTGCCAGGTGTTTTCATGCAATATGCACTCACATCCTGCCTCGTTACATCCTATTATCACCGTGGGTCCCTTCACCAAGTGGGGGCTTGACTTCATGGATTGCAACCCAGCTTCGAATCAGGGGGCATCATCACATTATAGTGGCTGTTGGTTATTTCACAAAATTGGCTGAGGCTATGCCCATGGTTAAATCTGACGGTGAGACAGTCGGGCGTTTCGTATTCAACCAAATTATTACTTGGTTCGACATTTCGAAAGATCTTGTCACTGACCATGGAAGGTACTTTCAGAATAAAATGATGGAAGAGTTGGCCTCAAAGTTAGGGTATAAGCAGGAGCACTCCTCTTCTTATTACCCTCAGGCGAATGGACAGGTTGAAGCACTGAACAAATCACTTAAGTCCATTCTCTAGTGAACCATTGCACAAAGAAAGACTAATTGGCATATCATGTTATATCCTGCTTTGTGGGCTTATAGGACCGCGGTTAAGACTACCACCAGTTTTTCTCCATATCAGCTCGTACATGGAGTGGAGTCTGTCTTGCTGATTGAATGTGAGATCCCTTCATTGAAACTAGCTATACTAGCTTTTACCAGACACTTCCGCGTCGAAGGAATGTTTGGTCCACTTAGAGTAGCTTGATGAGCAGCGTCGAGATGCCTTAGTGGCTCTAGAATTAAATAAGCATCGCATAAAGGTCCAATATGATAAGTCTGTCCGTCTGAGGAAGTTTAGTGAAGGTGATTTGGTCCTTTTGTGGGATCAAGCTAAATAACCCTTGGGGGCAGGGAATTTTAATCCCATGTGGCATGGTCCTTACGTAGTCAAACGTGTGTTAGAGAAGGGCACCTAAGAGCTGGTGGATTATGAAGGAACAACCTTGGAGGAGCCTAGAAATGGGATCTATCTTGAAAAATACTATGCATGATCTTCAACCAGGGATGATTATTGTATATTATTGTATAGTTTTTTGCATATTTAGGTTTTCTTATGGTGATCGGGTTTGTTGATTATATTTTGCTTCTTATGGCAGATGTCAATGAATTCTTTCGCTTACATAGGATTCATTGATGGTGCTAGCCGCCACACTCAAAACTTAGCTTCTCCTATTTGGGTGATTTATACTCCTACGGGTCAGGTATTGTCTTCAGGAGGAGTATGTTTATGACCTTCTTCGAACAATGTTGCTGAGTATAGTGTCGTTATCACGTTATTGTGGGATGCCATTTCACATGGTGTTCTCTCTCTTGAGGTACATCTTGATTCACAGTTAGTTGTGTCATAGCTTAATGGCTTGTATCGTGTTAGGGATCCGGCATTATTACGAATATTCCACGGGGACTTCACTTAGTGAACATCTCACATAGCACGTGCAATCGTGGGATATTAAAGAATACCCTTAATTTCGAGAGATATTGACCCAAAAACTTTTTGTTGAAACCCCCTCCCAATACTTAAAACCTCCTCCCCACCCCTTTTTATACCTCAATCCTTATAAACCACCCTAACCACCCCCACCTTAAACCCCTCATCCCCCCAATACCTGCAATATATTGGTTCAATTTTTAATAATTTTAAAACCCACAATATGAACTAACGTGATAGGATATTGGTCAACAAGTGAAGCCCCCGTGGAATATTCTTCCGTGTGAGATTGTTAGAATGACAATTTGAGAACATAACATACATACATGTTTCAAGAACTTTTAATCAAGTTTCTAACTCATATGCTAACTATGTGTTAGATTGACATTTGTTTCATAGACCATAAGCATATCAAAAACATACATTTTTACATACATGTAAATAAATAAAATCGATCATCATAACAATTTTTCATTAAACATCCAAAATGTGACATCATAATACAAAAATGGGGCTTTCAAGCCACCAAAATATAATACACAGTAGTACAAAAATGAATCACTCTCAGGTCTCTAAGCCTGTGGAGGAGGAGGGGGGTTCTGATCATGGTAGCACACCATGGCTCTAGCTAGTTGTCAGAATAACCGAACCCATGTTCATGGTACACCAACCACCTAAGGCTGCATGGCCTCAAGCAAGTCCTTGAAATGCGCCATGGGTACCCTGTGTGTCAAGTGTACAAATTTTGTGTGGATGCTTTGGAGCGTCTACTCCGCATCCACACCCATGATTTCGTCTCCTCTTCCCCTCCGTCTATGATGAGGGAAACCGTCAGGCCATTGTGGTCCAACATCTGCATACACATGACAGATTTTCACTATGTGTCATCACACCAAAACATGTATTTTGAGTCAATATATCAAAAAACACAAAAAAAATTATAATTCAAAAAAATTAAAAAAGAGGGTTTGGGATTCGTTACCTATATCACTGTATGTTGCTTCTGGTGGTAGGGGCATGTCCGGATCTCCCCGAAAATCTATTCCCGCATAGGGATAGTCATTGATGGCAATAATATACCACCGCCACCATGTAAAGAAGTCAGTTGGGTAGGGGTTAGACACCCTACCTCCGCCCAGTCTACACATAGCATCTACCCAATGTCGTTGGGCCATACCTTGAACCCCGTGTGGAGGAACTTCAACTCTAGGACTTAGCCCCAGTACATGCTCAAAGAAGAACGTGCTCAGTATGCTGCTGAAACTGAAGTTTCGTGCCCTCCCCATCTTGCAGTCACTGGGCTGCTACTTCATGTTACTCAACAGCGTATTGCTCCAGTCCTACACAGTGGGTCTCATACACTCCATCGCATAGAACATTAATGGCCACGAGGCTTGGTGGAGTGATGCTAGACCAGCTATCCTGTCGAGTGCCAATAGTATGGCCTTTAGTCCTAGTACGTAGATGGAGTTTGTTGGGATTTGAATCCCAACCTTTTCCATGTCCGAAAAATAGTATACTGTAATGTACTCATCAATGGTGAGGCCACCTCTAGGCCTGCGAGAGCGTAGGTTCATCACCTCTCCCCATCGATACAATTCAGTAATGAAATATATGTCCTCCACCTCTATAGTGAGGGACATCCCATCGATATAAAAAGAATACGATCCTAGATACCAGTAGTTTACTAGCATCTACAAGAGTCTTGGTTTGGTTCTCAAGCTACCAAGACCCAAAACTTATATAGCTCACATGCACGTAGAGCTTGTTGAGCCATTAAATCACCTCGAACAACCTCTTCTACATCTCCATGTTCCCTCTCCCTCCATTATAGAACCATTCTGCACATTAAAATAGTTTTGGGTCATTATTTACCTTAAAAAACCTTGTGCGTGGCCGCATACATGACTGTTTGCAAAACTACTGTGTATGTACACGGTTTTGGGAGGTTTTTTCGCGTATAGCCATCCCTATACGCGGAAAAAGCCCCGATATCCACATGGGCTGAAACGACTATTTTAGACTGGCCTAAAAATCAAAATTGAAAAAAATTGCATGAAAATGGAAGAGGAGGACATGAGGACATGATAAGTTATCCGGAACAAATGGTGTTGAATTTTGTAGGACGAAGCTCTCGGAATTCGTGTTGGAAATTTTGAGCTCAAATAGGTAAAAATTTCAAATGATATGGAATTTTTGAATTTTTTACTGTTTATAGATTTTTTTTGAAAATTTTGAAATATTTTACCCCCTTTCTATAGTTTTGAACTGTTTCTGACCATTTTGGACCGTTTTGGACTAATTTGATGACGTAGGAGTCCATTTTGAGCACCGTTTCGACCGTGGTTTTGACCCATTCGTGTTGATTTCAGATATTATGTCTAAACTGGTATATAGGTTAGATTTCACATCCATTTGCACTTTGCATGACCTTATGACCATTTCATTATAACCTTAGGTATGAACCCATTCTATCTTGTCATAGAACCTTCTTCTTGTTTTAGAAGTGACATGATGTGAATGGTAGAGCTTGACCATACATGGGTGCCCTTGTTAGCTCCTTTGTTGCATTTGGTGCCCATGCCGACAGTTTTTCCTTTAGGGTGTGAGAGTCCTTTGTATAGTATCGCCATGTCTTTGCACAAGAGCCTCATACTCCTCTGGATATTTTTGCTGGCCTTTTTCCCTAGGACTCATTTATGTCAAGATGTAATTTCTTTATCATGAGTTTTTCCTGCCACATTGAGCCTTATGCCGGCTTCCCTGACTTTGATTATCAACTATATAGCCCGAGCTTGTCTCATGTCTAGCCACTCAGAGCCATTTTATATATCCTTTGCAGCTTGATTCCCTAGTTTACCGAGAGGGGACTTTCCCCCAAGTGTCGTTATCTTACACATGTTTCCGTGCATTGAGAATAGGTATGTTCCAATGCTTGGAACTAGTTTTTTTTCCCCATTGACACTTGTCTCCTCCTAGTCTGTAAATATAAATCACTTTTATTCTTTTTCAAGCTTTCCAAAATATTTTAAAAAGTCCCAAAAAAATAACAAAAACCAAAAAGTCGGACAGGAAATGATGTTATCTTTGCCAGCAGTCAAGTCATGTCGCCTTCAAACAGAGCACTGTTTATCAAATCCATTGGTTGAGTTAATATTTTGACTTTAGGAGCTGTAATCGTTTCTCTAAGTTTATCTCCACCGATTGATTAAGCTTCCGGTCCCTATGGAGCCTCTGTCGATGCCTCCTGTGTTGCAGAGATGTCCTAGTTTTGTATATTGAGTCTATGCTACCTCCATTCAATCACCATTCTCCTTTATACTCTTGTTTGAAGGAAGTTGAAACATGAGTCGACTATTCCTCAGTTCTGTTGACTTTGCATGTCGGCCATTCCCGGTACCGATACTGGTTTATGCACATTATGATCGAGTCCTTCCACATTATACAACCTTGTTGAGTACCTCATGTTGGATGATGAGGGATGCATTAATTCCCTCCTTCCAGCGGATTTCATCTCATTGACTTGAGATCATTTATTCTGGGATAGGAATCTAGAGTCATTTTTGAGTGCCTTGAGACTTGCAGTCAGCAGTGGTAGGTTCTCTTGCCATCGAAAGTTTTGGGAATACATGAATGTCCCCTAATTGATGGATCCTCTCAAGTGTTTGACCTCAACACATTTATTCACACTTTTTAGTTTTCACTCTATTACTTTGATTCCCATTTTCATTATCGGTGGGTGATCTCACGTCTATTAACAGTATACATTAATGACCAGTAATCAGAAAATGGACTACTATGTTAAACCTCGACACCTCTATTCACATAGTAGGACATGTACTCATAGAGGATTGTGTATAATACCTTATATATTGGTGGCATTTCATATATGTTACATCCTTGATTGTGCTAGTGTTCATGAGATTTTAGCTCTCGTGATTTGATTCCAGTGTATGTCAGATATTTCCAGCCATTATGGAGATCTTGATCCATTGTATATCTTCAGCTTTCATGGAGATCATGATCCTTTGTATATATTCATCATGGAGATTCTGATCTATATATATTGTACGTGGCGATGGAGATTCTGATCTATCATATTTTGTATCATGCCTACTCATGGCCATTGTACTCTTATGTATCTGGGACTGCTATATCTACTTGCAAATATGTGCAGAGTTTGATTATTGTATTATACTATTGGATGGCTAGTTCTTCCACCTGGTTCTTCATCACTCCACTTATGGGATGGACTTATAATTTATTTCGGCCATCGTATCACCCCTCTGACCTCACACATTAGGGGGCATCTATTAGAGCTAATTTTACCACACATAGTGGATCACACCTTTATGGCCTTCCCTGTACCTTTGCAGACTCTTTGGACCTTGTGGACCATTTTTGTACCTTTGATGTTTCCAAGATCATCCCTAAAACATGCATTATTTTCCATATGTGACTTTTAAACCTATTCTCACGTATATATGCGGATATGACCCTCAAACCCACGTACATCAGGATGTGTGCAAAAGGCCAAATAGTTTTGGAGTTTTCCTTGATGTGGATCTGAGTCACTTATCTCTTGGCCTTCCATATGCCTTGAGATCATTTGGATTTGACCTTCCATTACCCCATTGAAGCACTATATAAGGAACCCTTTGGATACATTGAAGGATGAGGAATTGAAGAGCAAGAAAACTATAGTCCATTGTTTCCAAAGCTTATACTTGAGTCTACATCCCTTTGTCCCTTGGAGCACTTTGTGTTCTTCCCAAGCTTTCCTTTGCTTGTGAGCTTGCTATCAAGAGATGAAGGATTGAAGTGGTGTAGGCCCAGGTGGAGGAATCAGTTTCTCCGATTTGTAGACATGCCGACAGAGGTTGTCACTATTGTAATCTCTGATTTATATTAATAGAAATATCTTTTCCTATCCAATAATGTGTATTTAAATGAGTATTGAATCCATGGATGCTTTTAAATGCTTATATGTTATTTATTATATATTCTAGAGTAGGTCTAACACAATTATATAGCATGCTTCTCTTGTTTTTTGAATGTTGAGAGAGCAAATTGCTAGTACAAGCGAGAGTGGAAAAAATCAACAAGGATCTACATCAACCATCCGAAATACGGTATGTTTTGAGATCCTTTAGTGTTAGATATTTGGTTTCTCTTGCATATGGGAAATGATTGATTTCTATGGTTACTCTGTCTCTTGTGGTACCCCAAGCCATAGGAGGTTTTCTCCATAACATCATGTTTTCCCTCTAAATGAAAATATTCCCTTTTATTTATTAAACATTGTTAGAAACTAATAATCAAATTCACTATTGTTCCTGTCAATATAAAAAAAAGGGATGGGAATGAATCGCTATTATTCTTTTTTTTCACATGGAAAAAATATTGTTTCTTGTTATACAAAAATTGAATCAAAGATAACAGTTTATGTTACTGAAAGTCCCAAAAAATTTAACAAGTCACTCACAGACTACAACAAAAAACATCATATGATGTGGTTCATATGTTAACCATTCTAATTACCAACAAGACACTTGAGATCCCTTCTTCATCCCAATAATAGTTCTAAAAAAGGTTGGAATCACAAGGCTTAACAAAACATTCAGTTCACAGCTCTATTCACCTACATACATGAAAATTGTTCACAATGTTCTAAGTAGAATGAAAGTGTTATCCAGTAATAACTAAAGACAATAGAAAAACAGGAAAACAAATAACAATTGTAACCAATGGCCAGAACTAGTATGCCTAGAAGGAACCTTTAGTCAACACATGTTTTTCTTGAATTTCATCAAATAAAAGTAGCCGCTTCACTATTTTAATAACGTTTTTCAAGAATCTATCAGCTTCTATATTAAATTGTCAATAAATATGTCTATAGGATAAGCTATGGAACTTCCGTTGAAGCTCCCTGAGTCTATGCTTCCAATGGTCCAAGAGAGATACCTACAACATTTCTTCCCTAGAATCACAATCCATGAACTCTAGAATCTCCCATCTCCTGTAAAAATATTATACCTTTATGTGAGGGAAATTGTAACAGTTCGCAATGACACCTAAGGAAGTTACACCTTCTCATATTTAGTATAGTGAGCTTATTGGTTATTTCATAGTGTTGTTTTTATCACTTTATCTTATAGTGTTCCTTTATAGTACATTGTTTTTCATCTTTACCATCATCATATTCATCGTTCTAAGTATTTTCAGCAACACAAGTGTCAACAATGATTTAAGATAACAATGCCATCGATGATAATTATCCATAGATCATGTTACATAAGAAATAATGCTAGTGTCTTTAGGACTAGGAGTAAAACAACATTACTTTAAACAAAAAAATAGATATTGCATCATGAAATCCAATGAGTGTTTCTAGAGCACGAAGCAGAGTGGGAGTGGGAGTTCCATTTAAAAAAAAACACTAGAGCTGCAACGTATAGTCCCCAACATGCATTAAAAAAAAAAAGAATCACAATGGAAACTTCAATATAATTTTCCTGTCTAGAAACACATCAATTTTAGCATTCAACTACTTATTGATAAAGCTAACCTAGAAAAGAAAAGTCATGCATCAGACTCAGAGAAGATGTTGAGTGACTACTTCTATGACATGAGTATTTGCCTCTTGCATCTACAAAATGATTTAAACGTTATCCTTCTTGTATTTTCCTTTTGCATCCTAAAATCCTTTAAATACTAATAGTGCATGGTGTTTGTTTTGAAGATTAATTTTTCCTCCTTCTCTAGCATTTAAATCAATCTAGATGCAATCAACTAGGAAATCAAAAGTCCGTTTCCAACAATTCAGATATTATCATGTATGTGGCCTGATATTTTCCTCCTCTACGAAGTCCATTAACAATGCCATTGTAACTTGTAAGTACTTGCATTGGGCCTAATACGTTTCCATACCATTAAATCTAGTAACTGCGATACCTCCTGGCTATTTCCTTCCCTACAATAGGTTTCAATAAGTATATTATAAGTTATTAGATCAAGGGTCAATCCACTTCCTGTCATTTCTCTAAATAGATAATTTGTCTATTGTATCCTGCTTGATTTTCGGATACAATTCATAAGTGAACTATAGGTCACAACATTAGGCCTCAATCTTTCTTTCCACATCTTACTGCACAACTCAAGATCTTGTTGAAAAAATAAATGTTTCAAAATGTAAAATCTCTCTCTTCTATACTGTAAAAAATGTCTCAAATTTACCATATCTCTTCATTCAAAACAAATCTTCAAAGGAATACAAGAAAGATCAAAAGTGATGTCATGTTTTATCAATTCTCAATGGAAATTTCAATAGGTCATTGGTTCATTAATTAGATCACCATACTATCAAAGACGATGCCATTGTTCAATTATCAACTTGATCTGCCCAAGATGTATAGCATGAGTTTTCAACTTGTATGGAATGAGTTCCAAATTGATGAGGCCATGAAATAATCCCATTGATATTGGAAGAATAAATACCCATCATACCTAGCATCTTAAGGCCCAAAGAAACTAGTACAAAATGAGAAATTAATGATTAAAAAATGACTAAAATCTGGCTATAAATGACAATTGTTTAGTCGACGTATAATAGTAACTAATTTCCATTATCTTATAGCTTGAATAACTTAGTCATTTATAGTCAATGATTTAGTTATTGATTTATTCAGTGATTTAGTCATTGAGTACGGTCATGGATTTAGTCACTAATTGCAACAATTAATGACCAAATATACGACTAAATAAACTACTAGATGATACATATTAATGACTAAGATAAATATGGATAAATGTTAGTTGCATTATAAGATACTAGAAATTAGCTGCTAATAGTCATATATATATATATATATATATATATATATATATATATATATATAGTCATTTTTGTAGTCACAAAGTTATGATAAGGTATAGAGGAATTGAACCACCATCCTCCGGCCTATAATTAGACAGGTGCTCTACCATTGAGATAACACCCTTTAAGAAGTTGTTATTGCTTGATAATGATGATATTCAAACAATTTTTTCATCATTCAAGCATACACAATAATGATTATCAAGTTACTATAGATCCATAATGGATTACCATGTACTAGTCCTTCAAATCCTTCTTGCACTTAATAAATGCATTTGAAAGACTTAAAGGACAATTACAAGGTAAGCCATTATGTATCTATAGTAACTTAATAACAATTATTTTGTATGCTTGAATGATGCAAAATGCAAAAATCCTAGAAATTGATAGGAATGACAAGCATGCATCCACTGTTAAACTATCTACTGAGTCATCTAGAGTCATGCCAACATATATGAATTTGACTGAAAATTCTTAAGTAAATTGAAGATAGTGGTGGATGATGTCATGTAAAGGAGAATTTTAGTTTATATAGAAGCAAAGGATGAGAAAATGGAGCAACTCATCATCCAAAATGTATATATAATAGTAAAAAGAAATATACAACTAATTCCATTTCACATCAAGAAGAATGGGAATTAAATCTAAGTACTCTTAGCCACTAGATAAATGGAAATGAAATGAGATGAAATATTAGCAACAATAACTTCAAGTTTGCTTGATGACATCAAGTATGAATACTTATGTGATCATTTTATTCAGATGTAACTTAAACAACCACTAACTTGCAATCAAGGCAAGAAACCATGTTCAGTTTGGTATATAAATAAAATAAAATAAAATTTAAATATAGACTATGATAATCCCACTATCATTTATACCTCGAAAGAGAACTAAAAAATATCCCACAACTGTTCAACTTTGTCCAAAATGCCCACTTGGAATGCCACTGTTTAAATAAAACAAAATAAATTGAAAACATGAAAGTAGTAATTTACTCTACATGTCTATTGGATGCAGAGTCCCATAGATGTTTAACATAATTAGTCAAGAACATGATATAAAATTATAAATGGACAAAAAGAATAAAACAATGTGGTTTATACCTTCCTTCATTTCTATACTCATATATATATTACGATCACACTTTGTCTCTTAAGAGACAAGTCATTAACGAAACAATGGACATACCTAAGAGATGGATAGATAGGTAGTTATAGGGTAGACTGAGATAAATACAGACCTCAAGGTGGGTAAAAGCATGGTAATGTGTCTCACTTTTTCCCATTTTGCAGCGATGAAATTTATGAACTAAAAGTATTTGTGTAGAAATCTACAAATCCATCAAGAATTAGATAATGGTGTAATGAAACAAAAGTTTTCATTATGAATGAGCTTTTATATGGTATTTTTTTTAAATAAAAAAATTTATTTTTTTTATCTTATTTATTCCATTTTATTTAAAGGTCATTTACTATTATTTCAGGCATCTCATAAGTACTCACAAAACCGCAACCCCCCATATCTACCTTCATTTACTTTTTTAATTCCAATTTTTTTGAACAAATTATTTAGACACTTTTAAGATTGTTGTACATATTTTTTAATTTTATTTTTTGATATATTTTAATTATTGTTAAATTATCAATATAAATAATAAGTTTTATGTGTATGTAAAAGCGTGACCCAAAAAACTATCATTTTAAGACATCAAAATCAATAATTTTTCATATGAATATGGAAATAATATACAAGTGATTGTTAAAATTATTTTTAAAATTTTTTTAAATCACATTTTTTATTTTTTATAATAAATATTTTAAATAAATTTATAAAAACTAGACAAATTTTCTTCCCGCAAAGTGAGACGCATGACCAAGCTTTTGCCCAGGTATTAATAAAAAAAGTCTATAAATGAGGATGAACTTTCAATCCCATTTTTGGAATAAATGACAGTGTTTTAGGACAATCATACATTAAGCAAATAGAAGATCCTTTCAAATGTGCAGAGGCAGGAAGCTCCTTCCTGATTAGAAATGTATCGAGAATGGAAATAAAAAGAAAAATAGGGAATAAAATTAGTCTCATGCTAAGACTTCTAAGCCATAGTAAAACTTGTATTTTAATTCTGACATATTTGGTCCATAGTTTTTTCTCATATAATGAAAAATATCAGAAATAAAACAAATACATAAGATGAAAATAAAATTTTCTGAGAAAATGTATATGCCAACCCAAGCATGTTTATAGGTCTCATTTCAACTTCAACCATTTGTCTTCTAAATGTAAGGCATGAATTTCTCAGAATAAATTGTCTTTACCTTAATATCCCTAAGAAGGCTTCCATGCAACCTTTAATTCATCCTAAACCATGTGCTAGCCTTTCTAACTCCATATTGTACTTCCCTTTTTATTTTTTTCATTGTTGGGCAAGAATGTTGGCATTTGTTCTTAAAAGGGAACAATAAAACAGTCTTTGTACATTGTGAAACTTCATTTATTTTGACTATACAAAAATTGTTTAGAAACCTAACATTTACAATAATCTAAGAAGACAAAATAAAAAACATCAAGAAGAAACTAATCTATAATTTTATAGATATATTCAACTCCAACTCATGATTCCAAAAATCAATGGCAATATGGATTTCTCTATCATTTTAAATGTACTTCTATTTCACCTTACCAAACATATTTCCTTACTAAAATCCTTCATTTTCCATGTCACATCATGTCAGCGATGTAATTCTAATCCATGATAGATTCCTTTCAGATGTTAGGAATATTGCCCCATTGTCTTGACTATGAGACAATGATAATGTTGGGATAAAGGATCATTGCAATGGATACTAGACCATCCTCAACACTGCTCTAAGGGTACTCATTACAAATATTTTATATTTTCATGAGCATATATTTGCATGATTGTGAGAGAAGTATATATTGGCCCAAAAGAAATATTTCCATGGAAATTATAAGCAACCCAACCAGCTAGAGTACAAGATAAAGCAATGCCTCTTGTTTTCTTATTTGATCTAATATTGCCAACCAATAGTTCCAAGTCAGCAAGGTCAAAAATTCCCATCTGGTTGTTATTTAGCAAGCCTAACAGGATATGCTTATACAGGGTGGCACATGCCATATCATTTTCACATTATTCATTAACTATAGAGAATCCAAGACTCCATTTGTCTTCTCTTTCAACTTCATTTACTGATTACCAATCAAGCTCCATTAGATCGAGTAAATGGTGTTAAACCAACTTGCATTGTACTTGGGAAACCTAAGAGATGGTCAACTCTACAAGATGAAGACCAAGTTGCAACAAAAAAAAATGATATTTTGTTACATTAATATTTTGTGGGCGCACAAATTATCTACACTAACTTCTAATAAAATAAACCAACATTATTTTATTTGGTTTGCTTCCTTCACGGATCATAGACTTGTACATTTTATGGTGCTTGTTTTCCTAGACTTTATTATATATATTATAGAAAGGAAAGAACCATTTCAGAATTGAAACCTGCCACAAAGTATCCTCTACGCCTTCCACGGAATCTCCACCTTATTTAATCTCCTCTTCAAGCTTCTCCACTTGTCCATACATAGAATAGTACCGGAAATGATATTGTTTAAAGAAGGATGTTACATGCATGGAACTTTCATCAATTATACTAGCTAGATGCATGTTGAATGGAAGCAGAGTGAATGGGTAAGTGCTCTTTCATCAACTATGCATTTACAAATGTTCTTTAAGACTTTAACTTCAAATGGTCAAATATGCATTTACAACTCCTCTTTGGAATCTTATTTTTCAAACTATGCTATGGATCGGTTTACCTGTGTGTATACTTATCTTTTAATTTCAAATATTTGAAATCACTATCATTGAACACTCGTTGAATTAATGGGAACAATTAAGAATGACATATGCAGAGATTTGTGTTGTTTCCATGTGACTTTCAACAAATTTTTGAAAATGGAGTGTATGGAATCATAAAAGGATTCCTTTTAAGGTGCTAATTGTTAATATGTTATGTATTTAGTAATTTGTTGTTTAAGGTGCATCTCGAGAGTTCCTGATATCATGTTAATTCACAATTATAAGTTACATGGTATTGTTTGTACAAGGGTGGAACTTTACTGTGCACCAATTGTTGATGGAAGAGAGTCATGGAAAGAATCGATGCTCCATATAGATCTGGAAGGTGGATGTTTTGTGCTCTGAGCTAATTAGTTCCACATAAGAAAATACTACCCTCCTCCACCATAATATCTTTTGGAGGTTCAGATGATAATACCTGTCTAGAGACTGTTAAAGTAGTTAAATTAGCATACGTAAAGGACAAAACAATGTGGTAATATATATAAAAATGAAATGCTAGCTCTAGATATGATTGGAAAGGATTTTGGACAGTATCAAAATATTCCCACAACATATGAAGATAGAGGTCTACACCTAGAGAAAATATTCACAAAAATATGCTCGCTTGACATTCTAGCAATGCCTTCCTTTATCTATTGAATGACCTGCAAACATAATCTCAAAATTCCCTCCAATCTGAGTACTAAACATGACCTCGAAAATGCTCACATACAAATTGTGCAAATTTCCATTAGAATTCTTGTAGACCTATTAAAATTGTTTCTAGGCTCAAAGAAGATGCCCGCAGAAAGCATGCACACAATATGCCCTCCTAGGAAGTGGATGCAATAAAATGCATGCACTTTGAAAGTATAGATATATCATTGGATTTGGTTCATTCGAGATGAAAAATTGTGAAGCTATAGATGCATGATCTATGTCAAACACTGGAGAAGGATTTATGTCCACAGGCTTAACTGTCTACTTGGAAGAAGTAGAGTACCCACAGGCATAGCGAGACTGCCAAAAATATAGGGAAGAGAGTCCCTCCTGGTTAGAAGAGATGCTTGTATGCACCATATTATTCCAAATTAAGCCCACAAAGTCTGGAGAATGAGCTTAGAATGCATGCATAAAGAAAGATAGATGTTGACAATAAAATGGGATGCCCACAGTTGTTGATTCCCGTTGCGAGTTGTAAATGCACACAGATGTTGTGGTTGAGTAGACAAAACTCCTTAAGGAATTTGGATGTTTGAATAAATTAATATAATTTAATTTTTGGTTGTGTCCAATATATTTTCTTAATGCTAGCAAGACATGAAAAAATTCCCACAGGCTTTAGCAAGTTAAATACAAACAAGAATAACTATGCTAGCACACCGATAAATTTGTAATGCCCGCATCACTGACTAAAAATGGACGGAGGAGGTTTATAAGAGTTTGAAGGAGATGGAAAAATTCCTAAAATAACCACAATATATGAAGGAATGACAAGTATTCTTTTTAAAAACATACTCATGCCTTAAAAATTATTTCTACATTCTATGGAGATGGCTTGTATCATATAATTCTGACATTAATAGGTTAATAATGAGTGTCTTCTTGGACTAATGGTTGAACAATAGATGGGGTAATCGATGAAATATCAACATAAGTAAATGCCCGCAGAAGTTTGCACACCTCAAAAAATTCTAGCCACACCTTCAATAAATGTCCGCAATCATTACAAGTGGATACATTCCTGCAAAACAAAATAAAATGTGGTTACATGATTAAAGAAATAATGTACTCCTTGAAATTGGTGTACGTTGAGAAGCTACTCAAGTAGTTCAAATTCAAGGTGATGTATTCCATTAGGGTGATCTAGAACTAAGGTGGATAAACATCTTTCTTTCAAAAAAATACCAGTCTCTACCGTATATCAGATAGGGGGATCAATCAGCTTACGTGAAAAAGGGAGCTTGGCATGTTTGAAGAAGTACAACAGTTTGCACTTTGAAGAGTGTTGATTGACAAGGGGAGAGATGATGGTAAAAAATAAATTGAAAATAATTCTAATAGTTCACAATATATGTTATTCTTAGGTTTATATTTTTTCTCTTCTATTAAAACATTGTCATTGTAAGTTGCTCATCGAAAGAATAAAAAATACCAACAATGTTTGTGAAACTGTTTTTAATAATTTCATTCAACCAACAGGCAAGTAAAGAAGGTGATGCACATAGTGGATGAAGACAAACTAATTAACAAGTTCTCTTCTTTTGGTAGAATATATGAATTCAAAGTCATCAGGGACCATGCGAATGGTTCAAGAAAAGTTTATGGTTTTGTAAAATTTGATGACATCCATTGTGTTGTTCAAGCTAATTCACGTATGAATTGTTAGAGGTTGGAAGGAAAAAAATTAGCTATAAGGGTGGTAAGATGAATTTCTTATGTCTCTGGGGTGGGACCTGCAGAAGGTCTTTATACTTTTGATAATCAACCACCAATATTTCCCATTCATTATGGTGATTATGCACATCCATGATGGAGTGCTCCAACTAGGTTTGTATCATCACTTCCTTATAATCCATATTATGATAACAATAGTTATGGTATAACATCTCATAGTGTCAGTCCTTTGCAGGGAGATACTTTCAACAGTCTACCAGCTACTTCATATTGCACATATGGTCCCTATCATATGTCACTGCAGTATGCAAAAATGTCTAGTGGCATGCAAGGGCCACCTAAATCTCAATTAGTGCTAGGAAATGTGCATGATTCCTCAATTTCAAAACTAAATATACATTCAGCCGATGCTATCGCCCATTTTTTCTCCAAATCAAGCCAATATTACTACGTATCAATGCTATGTACATCCATCAATTACAGTTACCCAGTATATGGATGGGATGATTTACCTCTAGTTTATGCATTTTCAATATTTTGAAACCAAAAGATACAAAATATGGCGTGAGAAACAATGTTGTTGTGACAAATGCAAATTCTATTTTAGGATGTAGCATTCTTGTTGCTAAAAACATCTTCTAATGATTACTGTTGACTGTATTTACTCTATTTTTTTCCCAAGAATAAAACAAGTCGAAATTTACTATTCTTTATAACAACTCTAGAATAACCAAAACCTATGTAAAACATGTACTATTACTTAGCCAAGGTGAACCAACACCTATGTAAAACATGTACTAGTAATGTGGTCCAATCCACCATCTCCTATAAAATGAATACAAGTACATGTTTCTCTTAGGTTCCATGAAAATGAAATGAAATATTAGTAACAATACCTGTCATTTGGATGCAAAGTCCCATAGATGTACAGCATAATTAGTTAAGAACATGCAATAAAATTATAAATGGACAAATAGAAGAAAACAATGTGGTTTAGACCTTCCTTAATTTCTATACTAAGATATATATTACGATCACAGTTTGTCTCTTCGGAGACAAGTCACTAATAAAACAATGGACATACCTGAGAGATAGATAGATAGGTGGCTGTAGGGCAGAGTGAGACAAATACAAAACTCAAGGTATTAATCAAAACATTATAGAAATGAGGATGAAATTTCAATCCCATTGCTTAATAAATGACAGTCTTTAAGGATAGTCATACATCAAGCAAATACAAGCTCCTTTCAAATGTGCAGAGGATTCCTTAACCCATACTCTAGAACGTCCATCATACCACGACACACTTCCATACATAGTATAAGCCTCAAACAGGATGAAAAGGAGCAGGACACAAGGTTATGGCTTAGTTCAAGAAAGCCCAAAAGGTCACAGATCAATAGTGTCAACCTCAAAGGTGGTTGTAGTTAAACATAACAGGCTCAGTAAAGAACATGGCCTGCCCTAGCAGGATGCTAACAAGATCCAACACAATATAATAATAATAAAAATAAAACACATACATGAAAATATAACTAAAACAAAAAATATATATGCAAATACAACTCTCGACCCACCTTTGTTTGACATAATTCATGGTCGATTTTCCTTAACTCATGGAGATTTCATCCTCCAATTCCATAGATAACTACTCAAGCAGCCCGTTTGATCCAAATAACCAGTCCAAGAAGACCGTTGGCGCCAAATATTTTGCATTGGCTGGTGGTGAGGGGGTTTTGGTGGGTTTTGAGGGGCAAGTAGTTGTGAATTGAGACTGGAGGCAATTTTTGTGCATTTATTAGGCCACCATTTATACCCATTGAGGAAATTGTGATGCCCATTCACAATTGTTTAGGGTTTAGAATTTTGGTATTTAATTGCCAGTGATGCCATGGATAAAAGAGAATTGGAGAGAACTTGAAGGCTCTTGAAGAGGCATTCTAGGAATTCTGCAGCTCTAGAGTCAAAATGCCCTTCTTCCATTACAAAATTGCAGGTAACTTTCTTGGATTATTGTGAAATTTTAGATATTTCCTGTTAATATTGGTTATAATTCTGAGGCATAGGTAGGCAGGTTTTTATGAAAACCTAGAAATAATTCATGGAATACGTGGTATAGGGATACTAGGTGTGGTTCTTAAGGTAGGTAGGTAGGTTTCTTTGAAAACACTGAAGTGAAGGTAGTGTAATTCCATTCAATCCTGGAACAAGTTAACAAATGTGAATGGAAAGTCATCATGAAAAAAGGGTCAAAATACCATACTAGGAGAGGGAGGCACTAGCATAAGGGCCAACAAGGTTCAACACAAGATTGAAGGTCAACAAGAGTGGTCATAACAAAGTTGGAAGACAAGACCCACAAAACCCACCCACAAGACCAACCCACAAGACTGACCCACAAGATTGAGGTGTACAATCAAGGTGGGGAAACAACCCTTTTACCCATAAGACCAAGGGTCAAAATTTTATCTTCTCTCTCAAGGTATATAGTCCATAGGTGTTATGTATAAAAATTCTAAGCTTTATCATCATTGTATAAGGAAGGTCCAAACTATGAAACACTTCGAGTAACTGCAATACAACATATATAACATAATTTTCATTTCTTTCAACTTAACACTCCCAAAGGTCCCTGTGTTAAACTTGAAGCATCCAAGGCCAATCAATAACAACAATAGTAATAAATAAATGGACAAGTAAGACTAGCATACGTAAAGGAGAAAAAAATGTGGTAACATATATAACATAATTTTCAGTTCTTTCAACTTAACACTCCCAAAGGTCTCTATGTTAAAGTTGAAGCATCTAAGGACAATCAATTACAATAGTAGTAATATATTAACAAACAAGTTAAACTAGCATACACAATGGAGAAAACAACGTGGTAACATATCTAACATAATTTTTATTTATTTTAACTTAACACTCCCAAAGGTCCCTGTGTTAAATTTCAAGCATCCAAGGACAATAAATAACAACAATAGTAATAAATTAACAAACAAATTAAACTAGCATACATAAAGGAGAAAACAACGTGGTAACATATATAACAGGATTTTCATTTCTTTCAACTTAACACTCCCAAAGGTCCCTATGTTAAAGTTGAATCATCCAAGGACAATCAATACCAACAATAGTAATAAATTAACGAACAAGTTAAACTAGCATACGTAAAGGAGAAATCAATGTGGTAACATATATAACATAATTTTCATTTCTTTCAGCTTAACACTCCCAAAGGTCCCCGTGTTAATGTTGAAGCATCCAAGGACAATAAATAACAACAATAATAATAAATTAACAAACAAGTTAAACTAACATACAAAAATGATAAAAGAATGTGGTAACATATATAACATAATTTTCATTCCTTTTAACTTAACACTCCCAAATGTCCCTGTATTAAAGTTGAAGCATCCAAGGACAAAAAATAACAATAGTAGTAATAAATTAATGAACAAGTTAAACTAGTATAAGTAAAGGAGAAAACAATGTGGTTTATACCTTTCAATACCTTCACAAACCCAACCAAGACATCATAGTCGACATAAGGTTTGTATCTTGTTGTATGATACAATCAATGAAAAAATACCTTGGACCTTATAGTATTTAAAACTTTCATCATTTATAACATTCTACAACATATTAGTAACAAATTCAACTATTCTACAAGATTTTCAAAAAATAAATTTATGTATTTGATAATGATAAAAATGCACTGAATATAGAAATAAGCATAGGCATGGAAAACACATTTATCCACCTGTAACTCTTTTTTGCTTGTCAAAACTAACTACAACAACATTAAAAAATATTGTTTTTGATAATCGATCAACAACTAGATATGCAATAGACACAAGAAATGACTCAACTACAACTTTAGATAAGTTACAACAACATATAAGAAGAATCAAGTACCCTACCTAGTCCAGTAGAAGCAAAAATATAGACATGTCACTCACTAGAGCATGAAATGCACCAATTCCTTGAATAAATGTCCACATGAACAGCAAAATAAGTGGTTTCTATTAAACCTACTTAAATAAAACACTTGGAATAATTTTATTCCTGCACATACAATACAATTATAAATGCATGAAAAAAATTGAATATAATGCTGATTCATGTATGACTGGATTGGTTAAGGATGCCATATTCAGTTGGTCCTTTGGTAAATACAACCCTTTGATTAAATCATGTAGAACATGCATCTATAACATGTTAGTAAGTACACATATTTGTGTTTGGAGCAGAAGAAGTAAAAAATTTCTACTTCGATGCATAAATTTCTAAAACAATACCAAAAACACAAATAGTACAGCGGTGACAATGCAAGATAAAGTAAAAACATAATTTTCATTTCTTTCAAATTAACACTCGCAAAGGTCACTGTGTTAGAGTTGAAGCATCCAAGGACAATAAATAACAACAATAGTAATAAATTAATAAAAAAAGTACACTAACATACGTAAAGGAGAAAAAATGTGGTTTAGAACTTCCTTTATATACTCAGCTATATATTACGATCACATTTTGTCTCTTAGGAGAGAAGTCACTAAAGAAACAATGGAAATACCTGAGAGAGAGAGCTATAGGTAGATGTAGGGAAGATTTGGACAAATACAAACTACAAGGTATTAATCAAAACATTCTAGAAATGAGGATGAACTTTCAATACCATTGTTTCAATAAATGACAGTCTTTTAGGATAGTCATACATCAAACAAATAGAAGCTCCTTTCAAATTTGCAGAGGAAGCCTTAACCCACACTCTAGCATGTCCATCATATTGTGGCACACTCCCATACATAATAGCAGCCTCAAGGAGGTTTAAAAGGAGCACATAACAATAAAGTTAAATCATCATGACAAAATGATTAAGGTACCACACTAGGAGAGGGAGGCACTAGCATAAGGACCAAAAAAGTTCAACACAAAGAAGAAGGTAAATAATACTGGTCATAACAAAGTGGGAAGATAACCCTTTCATCCACAAGACCAAGGTGTACAATCAAGGTGGGGAAACAACCCTTTTACTCACAATACCAAGGGTCAAAATTTTATCTTCTCTCTCAAGGTATATAGTCCATAGGTGTTTTGTACAATAATTCTAAGTCTTATCATCATCATATAAGGAAGGTACAAACTATGAAACACTTGGAGTGACTGCAATACAACATATATAACATAATTTTAATCATTTCTTTCAACTTAACACTCCCAAAGGTCCCTGTGTTAAAGTTGAAGCATCCAAGGACAATCACTAATAGCAGTAGTAATAAATTAACGGACAAGTTAAACTAGCATATGTAAAGGAGAAAACAACGTGATAAGATATATAACATAATTTTCATTTCTTTCAACTTAACACTCCCAAAGGTCCCTATGTTAAAGTTTAAGCATCCAAGGAAAATCAATAACAACAGTACATACGCTAAAATTATAAATGTACAAAAAGAAAAATAAATTGTTATTACATACAAGTTGATTCAACACTTTGGTAAGAGTTTTAGTTTAAAAAAATATCTATGCTATGTATAACACTCTGAAAGACAAAAAGTGAAGCAACTATGAAACACTTCTAGTGAATGCAATACAACATATATATCAGATAATACCAATAAAGTAATCACTTTCAAACCAACATATAAAATAAGGATGAGATATGGAGTTACCCAACATCATTCAACACCATTGTATAAGAAAACCAATAAAATTATACTGCCTAGAAAAGGGGTACTATTAGACAAAGAGGCCATTACTAGTCAATACTCTCAACAACATGACCTAGTCAATACCCATTTGGGACAATAACATAAAAAGTCATCTAGTTTGATGAATTTTCCAAATACTTCTTTGGCCACCAAATGCAATTGCTTTCCTTCTCCTTTAAATGGAGACATCCATCTATTTTCTCTTCATACGAAAGTGGGATGTTAGTTGTGACATTTATGAAATTGACATTTGCATCTTCAGGAACAAGTTCCACTCCATGGATCATAGAAAGTGAATGAATCCATCAAATGTTAGTAATAGCACCGTCATATGGATCTCAATATTTTAACATTTTCACCTTCCTCGAGTACTTCATGCCCCCCTAGAATTATTGAGCATTGTAAAAATCAAAACATTATACCAATTAAACCATATTCTAAGATATAAGTCTTCATGACTTCTAGTATACCAAATGATTTCGGTACATACCTTTTCATGGTCATGGCCATATTTTGGGTCTTTCAATATTGTTTCACCACTCATAATTATGGTTTTTTCCTATGATTTATAGACATTTACATTAAAAAAAGAGGATTCATGAGTGAAGTGAAAGGGATAAATATCCATATATTAAAATATCAAGTGAAGAAATGGTTGGAAGGGGATGATAGCTAGATTACCTCATTTGACTCAATAGTCCTTTTCTTATTTAATTTGAATGCAACAACAAGAGGTTCAATGAAGGAGGTTATGACCGACATATTCTCTGACAACCCAATTATAAAATGATTCATTGCAATGTTATAATCCTCACTAATATTTTCAACAATATATGGGCCTCTTTTTTGGGTTCTGTCAACTTCAATAGATGGCAAAGACCTCTCTATTTAAGAATTTTCTAAGTCTTTTGAATATTGAGCCATTTAACTCAATTTGGGTTCTCTATTAGTTCCTTCAACCTAAAAATCATTGTCAACAAACAATGTATTGGAAATATAGACAAATAAAAAAGGAAGAACACAATGTACAGTATTCAGCAAAAACACCATATACTTATACATATGTGTTGTTTGGATCTCAACCCTCCTCGACCCAAAAAATATCGACCCTTCACAAGATCTCTTCCTTTCTTCCCTCTTGCACTCTTTGCCAAAAAATATTTAGCACACATAATTTCCTTCAAATCTTCCCACTGTTTGGGAGTCAAGCTTCTCTCCCTATATTCTCCATCCAATATTAATTTCCTGCATCTATGCCTAAATTTATTCATCAAAAGGTGCATTCTATACTTGTAATATTTAACATAAATCATACCACCAACCATCTCAAATTTTTTTTCCATTTGTTGGATCACTAGATACACATTTCTTGGATCTTGATCTGTAAAGTTAGATTTGGTATCATCCAAATAAGACCTTATTGGCGTCCCCAAATCTATGGACCACCTTGAAGCATTTGGTCCAGTAGGTTGGACATCTATTACCTAGACCATGTAAGCCTTCTTTCGTTCGAATTTTCTTTCTTTTTCTTCCCTTTGTACTCTCCTATACAAGCCTTGAATAATTATGCGTCTTTTGATGAAAGGTGATGGATCTTCAGAACTAGTTTTGGGAATTTAAAAAGCACTCATATTTTTGGATATAGCAGTTTCATATCCTAGCACGTTCCTTTGAGGATATGTAATTGGTGTTTTTTTTATGAGGAAGAAGGTTGAATTGGTTCCTCATAATTGACACAATAGGTGTCGCACTAGGTAGCTCAACAATCTCTTCAACAATTGTGTCACTAGTAAGATCATGAATCTCTTCAACAGGTGTGGCACTTCATAGGTCACCAATCCCCTTAGATGAGCCTTCAAATATTTTCTTTAATTTTAAATAAAGCTCTTGCAAGCCCGATTGTGTAGAATATGCCAATTTTTTAGAAACATATTGGACATTATCATCTGATGTATGAGGAATTTGACCATTAGTATCATTAGCTTCATCTTCATGTATTGATCTACCAATTCGTTGGCTTCTACGAGTTGGCAGTGATTTTTATTTTCTTGCATTATGTTTATGATAAAATTTTTTGTAGAATCCAACATTCCCCAATAAGGACAAAAAATTACCAATTAGGATCAAAAGCATATATGGCATACATCATGAAATATGCATAGAAGTGAAAAGGTACAAGGAGTAACTAGTTATTTCCCAAACCAAGGGAAGACAAATGCTCTTCATTTCTTGTGAGGTTGTCTTTATGAACACGCTCATATTCTATCACATTTTCATCTTTTCTAGGGCCACTTTTACATTTCAACCCCTTATTCTTCATAGCCCATATGCCCAAAATTTCTCTTAGAAACATCATTAGTGCATGTGCAAACAACAAATATAAAATATCTAAATTCAAATGACCATGACAACAACAAACCCTTAGTTTTAATTTCTATTGGATAGGGAGAACCAAAGAGTGTAATGAATATATTATGTACATTAACTATTCAACTATTACAACATGAACACTGATCGGATCCCATTGGAATAACAGTACTGAAAAGAAGTAGAACATGACAAGAATAACCGACGTATATCATGTATGTAGAGATGAACAGAAACAAAAATGAAAATGTTACGTATAAAATATCATCAAGGATAAATTCCATACAAGGTTTAATAAAACCCTTTGGCTAGCTAATCCCAATGGCCAAAACAATAAAATCCATTTACATAGTGAAAGTTTATTTTATAAAGTTACAGTGACAAATCATTATCATTATCATTTGCATTGCTAGCAAGATCACAATCTTGATCACTCGTGTATGCATCTGCTTCATCTTCATCATCATTCTCATACAATATATTTTCTCGATGTGACAAACTTAAATAATAACAACAAACAATATATATATTTATATATTAAATATCAATATTAATTATTAATATTAATATATATTGATATTAATAATTAATAATTAATAAATGGTTATTAGTAAACTATTCTAAAATGACACATCCTTTCATGGATGGTATCCAAAGTGTCTTTACAATTAATAACCCATGGATGGTATCCAAAGTGTCTTTACAAAGTGAAATAACCCATGGTTTTACTTACAATATTTAAATTATAAACTAGTTTTATAAAATATGCTTTGAGGACAAAGCATCATGAACGAGAAGGCAATGTAACAAAATTAAATAATAACAACAAACAATATATATATTAAATATCAATATTAATTATTAATATTAATATATATTGATATTAATAATTAATAATTAATAAATGGCTATTAGTAAGCTATTCTAAAATGACACATCCTTTCATGGATGGTATCCAGAGTGCCTTTACAATTAATATATATATGGCACTAACTTTGTAATCTTTTATTATCATTCATCTTTAATATTTATTTTATATTTTTAATATGAAATTATTTTCCATTGGTTGATTATTCAACTGAGTAATCATAGAGAATATCCGGATACATATATTACACCCGACCATGCATTACATTATGTATCTCAGGATCTTCATTGGGAAGAAAAGTTTCCTCTTCAAATACTTTATGGACATCTTCAACTTCTTCTTCCAACATTTCTTGTAAACTATTACACTGCCCATTGACCATTTTATCAACACATTGCATGAATTTCCTTTTCGAATGAGGTTCCATTTGAATGACATATGACCATCATGGGCTTGCTATATCATCAATTAGAAATGCATGTTTAATTTGAAGAGAGGAAACATATGACTCATCGGTATTTGATAATATTTGACATGTATTTGCACGTAAAAATCCATACTCATCATGTTGTACTGCAGATGGTTTGATCCATTTACAATTTAATAATATAGGACTAGTTTCACCATAATAAACTTTAATAATTTTTTGTATGATTCCAACATAGAAGTTCTTTTTAGTGTCGTGATGAAATTCTGCACTAACAACACAATCACAATTTTCCTTTCCTGTGGACCCTTTTCTTCCACTGTTAAATGAATACCATAGGCCCACATCCCATTGAAATGATGAGAATATATAAGTGGAGGCCGTGAAAGATGGAATTTCCTCAATCATTAGATCTTGACCCCATGGTTGTGCATTTATTGCATCAAAAATCCAATTATCAAATTTTGGAAAATTCGGACCAGCTCCAATATTTGATTCCTGAAGTCTACTCTTTTGGGATGGACGTGTCCCTGTTTGAATATATTCTTTGTATTTTTTGCATATAATATGAGCATACATAATAGTAAGAATGATGATAATTTTTCTATTAGATAAAATATAATTTATATAAATTATCATGTAAAAACAATTGACATGTGCCACTTATCAAATGTGTATGTGTTTTGAAGAACATAGGAATGTATCGAAGTTGTTTCCTCATTTGATAACTTGAAGCGATTTCCATTTCCTTCTAATACTTCACCTACAACTCTCTCATCTTCATCATCATCCCATACACGTCGATTGACATTGCTAAAATCCTTCATATATTCTATGTAAAAACCTATGGTATCTTGCATTAAATATCCCTCACACATGCTACCTTTCGGTTTTGCCTTATTACAAACAAACGTTTCCAGAAGATTCATATATCGTTCTATAGGATACATCCATCTAGTTCTTATTGGGCCACAATGATCTAGTTCATTTTCTAGATGCATAAGAAGATGCGTAGAAATATTGAATATTGTTGGTAAAATTCTCATTCCAATAAGCAAAGGACTTCAACAACCTCTTCCCTCAAATTATCAAAGTTTGAAGGATCCAACACATGAAAACTCACTCTCTTCAATATTAGGCCCAACCTTGTAATTGACAATATTGACCCCTTTTCCAACCTTGATATGACCACAATAGGTAAAATATCCTCGATTATGACATGATAGTCATGGGTCTTGAGGCCTCTTAAGCTATTACTGTCAATTTGGATTCTAATATTTCTACTTACATATTCAGTAGGAAAGAAAGTCTCATACATCAACTTTAAGAACTGTGCACATTGTTCCTTTGTCCACACATAAGGAGCAATAGGCTTTCTATGTTTACCATCACCACATTTTTCAACCCAAATATTTCGAAGAATCTTTAGTTGTTGAAGGTTTAGGAGTGATGGCGCTGTATCATATGCACCAAAAAGAGTTTATATAATAGAAAAATATATGTTTTTCTCAATATGCATAAAGTCAACAATATGCCTAATGGATATATTTTTAAAGTATGGAAACTTATACAATATGCTGTTAGAAAATAGGACCACGGAGCAATAAAACATATATAGTTAAATCATTAAAAAACATGAAAAATACATTAAAACATTATAGAGAGACACATATATAATGTGGTTCACCCAAACAATGGGCTACTTCAACAAAGAAATTTCCAGTCCTTGTATTACAGTCCAGAAAGATGAAGGGATGCAACCTGCAACAAAACTGCTGCACTTCCTCTTCACACTCTCAGAGTCTCTCTTCCAATACAAAATAATACCATACACAGTCTTGTTACAATGCTTTGTTTTATAGGGTAAATACCATGGGAAAATAATACGGTTAACCCAATACCATGTGTTTGCAAAACTATTGGCCAACACACATCCCAAAAACATTTCTTGGGGGCTCCGTCCCCAAACCCCAAGGCAGGGGGAATGATGGTACATTACACCTAGGGTACAAACACAACTAAATAATATCTCTGGATCTAGAGTATTAGGCTCCACAACGAACATATGCATAATCTTTTTATACCACTACCATTAACTGGATTGTTTTTACTACCACAAATTCCACCAACCTTAACAAACTGCTTTCTTTTTTCTCCATTCTCAATAATGTAATCACTTGTTATTTCCAATGGAACTTCACGATTCTCTTCTTTACCATTGAAACATGACTTTTTTTGATGTTATGGACGGTCCATTTTAAGGTAGGAATGATGTCCACAATAAATGCACTTACGCAAACTACTTGAGTGTCTCACAAAATCCTTAAACATGCAAGCCGAACATCTATGGTATCCATGAACATTTAGAATAGTCAATGTACCATATGCAGGAAGATCATGTATCATAAACAATAAAGAATATTTTAAAGTGAATTGGATAGAATGACCATCCCTTAAAATTTGAATTGCTTCAATTCCTTTCCACAATTCTTCTAGCTCATCAAAACAGGATCGTGTCTAATCTTCATTTATGATTTGTAGTTTTAGTTAGTTTCCCTTGCTGTTTTCTTGTCGCAAAAACTACTTTCAACAGCTTTCCTAACTGCCAATAAGTTGACCTAGCTTAAGATTTATTGCACTGTTGATGTGGATTTTCAGGATGGGTCTTTCCTTATATGCTGCCATTCGTATAGTTTTCCAAAGGATGCAATTTTTTTAGATATTTCATCATTGGATCCTATCTTGTCATTCACAATAAAACTCATGACTATATATGCATCGAAATGTATTTAGTCAGCAAGCTGTCAAGCACACAGTTAATGTCAAATTTGTCTCTTTGTTGAGGGTAAGGCACGCTGTTCATTGGTTCATTTTTATAACCCTCCAAGCCTCTGAATTCCTGTAGGATGCGTGCTGGCCAAATCACAACAAACAGAAATTCCAAATGGTCACCTCCAGTGCTGGTTTTATTTACATCTCCTTCAAAGGTAATCTAACTACATAAAGGGCGAACCTCCTATAGACTCCCTCCTCAAAACCTTGATGTTTATCTGCCATAATGTTTGAAAGGTTGCAAGGAATCAGGGATCCCAACTACCAGCACCTATGAAAGAGATATGATGACAATGACCTCCCAAAACCTGCTATATTTTGTTTCAACCCAAATTTCTGTGCTGTTTATTTCATGTGTTAAGGAAGTATAGTTTATTGTGATAACATCAAGGGTAGAAATCCTAGTGATAAACTGATATCAATTTGAAACCAACTCAAGACACACGGAGAACGACCTGATGAAGGGTTATAAAGAGGAAATCTGTGCCATAATGTTCATTTTGGCCATACAGGGGAGCTATCATAGCTGGAAAATATCATTCTAGATATACTCTCCCAGCTTCAAACATTATACAAAGAGCATAGTGTGAAGGAAAGATCACGCCCACCCCAACCCCAACACCTTGCTTCTCTCAGTGCAGTAAGAATTAAGAAACCCACAAGCAATTCCAGGCAATGAACTCCGTATAGATCTATTTATATGTATTGAAAAATCTGAACAGAATATAAAATCTAGTTGGGTATAAAACCTAGTTTGGCATTTATCAGAAGAGAACAAAGCTCTTATAAGGAAAGATTTATAGATTCACTTGGTAGTGGCTAGCTTAAAGCAGAGCACAGATTTGCAGACCCCGCCCTGTGAACAAAAACAAGGAATCAAGGTCCCTTTTGTCTGCTATATACAAAATACAGTGCAAAAATTAAAGTACTGCTATAATCCTGAGAGGATTCTTTGGATTGACATACCACACCAAATGTCGATGAATCAAAATGCACATTGCTAAGGCGCCTCAGCTCCTCGGCTTTTCTAATGGATGTTTTGTTCTCTGCAAGACCCAACTTCCTGCCCAAAGCTTCCATATCCATCCTTTTCCTTCGTTGCTGTCTGCAATGTATTATTAAGGAACTTTGTTCTGAGGAGAAATACCACTTCTCTTCGCGGGTCCATTTCTCATTGTTTCTATTAGTTTTCAGATACAAAATAAAAAATGGGTAGTGGGTAACTATGGCGGGAAACCATTAATTTCGGATTGGATTCCAGTGATCACCATGGACCAATTCAATGATATTGGGGGTTTGTGATAAGGGTAGTTTGTGTCGTTTGTGAAATCGAAAGAGTATTTCTTTTTTATTAAATCGCAACTTAAGACCTGATTTGTTTCATACTTATTATTTAAAATGTTGAAAATGTCTTAGAAAATAGTTGAAACAGTGAAATTTGATAGATAGACTAGATCTAAAATTCCAACCCTACCCCTATGCCAAAAGTATTATGCCACCTTTAGCAACTTTTAGTAGCTTGTCTAGCATGCACATTTTTACGGATTGTTTGTTGTCTACTTGGTCCTCTTAAAATGTTGTCTCCCAATCACTAATTTGTAGTTATGTTCTTCCCCTAATATAGGTGTATGCATCACAATGAAACAAGAAGTGATATCCATTGTCCACTTCTTATTTATCATTTTCCAAATCTATTTGTATTTAGAATGTTTATAGTTTATTGATATACAATTGTATGTATTGGTCTGGAGGATTACACCTTTTTTCTTCAATTATCCCATTCATATACTATTTTTTACATTTCATAGTTATATTGTAGTTGTCAAAATTCCCAACTTTGAGACCATAAGCAAGACACTATCTAGTTTTGAGAATTACACTTTATTTTTCCAGCTATCACATTCATTATAATTTTTCCTACAAACCATGGTTTTGCTATATTTGTCAAAGCAAGTACTTAAGTTCTTATGTATTTCTTACATTTTTGCTATATTTGTCAAAGCAAGTACTTAAGTCCAAGAGTCCAGGCGTGGATACAGCGATGGCTAAGAGTCCAGGCGTGGATACAGTGACAGCTAGGCGTGGATATAGCGACGCCTCATTCCTGTTACATCAGATTTTACACCAAAAAGTAAGAAACGTGGAAAACCTCCGTGGAAAAATCCACGCTTTTGTACTAGTGTACACATCAATTGTATATGAAGTCACACTTTTCTTTCTTGGTATAATTAATGATAATATCAAGAAGAATGGTTTGGTTGCTAACCATGGAGGAAGGTTTTTATTTATTAAAAACACCGGCCAAGTTGACCATTTAGTACTTTGATCTGAGAATGGGTTCACACCATCTAGAGATAAACCAAGACTCATATTATGAGGATCTTGGGAGAAATCAGGCTATTTGTTGTCAAATTCCATCCACATCTTAGAATCTTCCGCAAATCATTTTTTCCACCAATGCTCTTATTTTGTGCAAGTCATTGCATAACTTTAGCAATGTCTCAACATCTACACATTCGAAGCAACTGTGGTATTAGTGGAAAGTGCCTAAGAACCTTTCTAGTAGA
The DNA here is from genome assembly GCA_001517045.1 of Pseudotsuga menziesii. Lineage (NCBI taxonomy): Eukaryota > Viridiplantae > Streptophyta > Pinopsida > Pinales > Pinaceae > Pseudotsuga > Pseudotsuga menziesii. Next base: position 106,367 of record LPNX010776060.1, read on the forward strand.
CGAACTTGATTTCAACCCTAGTTTATACCTCCAATCTTTACATTTAGGACATTATGTCTCACTTGCAATATTTTTGTGAAATAATGCGCAACCATTCACATATGTGTGGATGTTTTCGTACCCTAATCCTAGCTTACTTATTTTCATTTTACATTATCTCTATTTTGTTAGAAATGTGGAGTTAGGTGGTAACAACTCATGTAAAAATTCCAATAAATAGCCAACACTCTCATTTTTCCAAGCATGCACTGTTTGTGTTATCACTCCAGGAAACTACTTAGTGGTTATAGCTAAGTATGCCTGGTAACTTGAGAATTCAATGTTTTTTGGTGTTTTTTATAAAGATGGATCAATGGGGTGACTAAATCAGAGTACAGCATTCAGACATTCAGCATGTAAACAGATGAAACAGTGCTCTCAAGAATCGATTGATCAGCATATAATATCAAAGGTGGGTGAAGAACAAACGTAACCAAACCAGTACATAGTAGGGCTTGAGAGACATTAAAGAAACTAATACCAAGCTGCAAGCTAGACAATGGAAAGTAAACATTCACATTCGAAGCTAAGCAACACTGATACAGTGAAAGAGAAAATGGAAACTAACATTAAAGCTGAGAGAAGCCTGTGATCTATATTAGCATGAAAAAGCTGAATACCATAGCAAAATTGCATCCAAAATCGAACCATTACACAGTCTTGGTTCTCAGGCTTTATAGCCTTTACACAATAGTTTTCAGATCCTAAAAATGTGGATCTGATTTAATTAACTAAAACTAACTGAACAACAATATTTAAAAGACTTGAACTAGTCTCTGAAATCAAGGAGATGACATTAAGTAATTCCCCTTCGATTTGTGCCAAGTGCTCGATGCAGAAGATCTGGCCTTCGAAGGCTCGGTGGGCTGGGCTGGCGCATAACAACTGAATTCATTGATGTGGAGGTCGACTTTTAGTGGTATACCTTGAAATAAGGTCGAATTCATTAATGATGCCCTACTGACCGAAATCTCGCCCAAAGGTCTTCAGATATGGATTACATATCCCATAATATATCTCTTACAACTGGTCTTATGCCAATTCCACGAACAAAAATTGATATCTGGGCAAAAGCATAGCAATCTGTCAAAACCAGCTTTTGGCAATTTACTACTCTGTTGATTTCATACCTTAACTGCCGGAAGTCGGTTCTTTTGGCAGCTAATGAGCTCGGTGGGGCTCGCCTAAGCTGCCAAACACTGTAACCGTTTCAAATTTTAAAACCCCAACGACGCTAATCGCCAATAGTCAGTCCTTTTGGCAGCTAATGAGCTCAGTGAGGCTCGCCTAAGCTGCCGAAAGCTGAAACCTGTAAAAAATTCAACAAGAAACAAAACGATGTTGTCCCACAAACTGGTGCTCAGTCGTCAGGATTTATTTGCAGCTGCTCCCTTCCTTCGTATAGCTCGTTTAGCCCTCTTTTGCTGAGCTTCCACAGGTTGTTCTTTTTGAGCTTCCACAGGCTGTTCTTTTTTATTATCCACAGGTGTTTCTTCTTCAGGGATCATGGCGACCTCAGCCAGCGTGTCTAGGCCAGATGGTTGTGCTTGTGGGATTACTGGTTGTACCTCTGTTCCCTCCAATTCCCTTAATTTTAGCCTGAGCATTCTGAGAGTGCGGTAGAGTTTAGCGTTCTCCTTTATCAGCATTGCGTTCCTTTCTGTTGTCTTCTTGAGTTTCTCGACAATCTCCTGGCTCCGGTCATGCAATGCCATATTCCTTCCAATCAACTCTGCATTGTGCATTTTGACTTGCTGAACATTATGTTTTGCTTGGGAAAGTTCCTGTAGCAGCTTATTGGACTTGTTGGTTTCTGGTGTTGAAGGTTTAGGATTAGGTGCTTTAGCTGAGGGAAGGTCTTTACCTTTATCTCCTTCAATGGGCTGCTCTGCCCTTTGATCTCCTTCGTCTCCAGAATCAGATCCTGAGTAAGGGAGATTTAGAGGATTTCTTCCTTGAGGAGCTCCTTCAGCTGGTTCAAATACCAGCTTCTTCTTTGCCCTTCTCTTTTTGCTAG
>LPNX010776060.1:108765-138635 GCA_001517045.1 Pseudotsuga menziesii
CTTCAACAAAGTTTGCCATTGTGGTTCGAGGAAAGTGATGGGAAAATCTCTTCTCTGAATGGTCTCCTTATGAGCTGGTAGAAGATATGACCTGAATTCAATGTCTGAGGCCTTAGTGGTCTTAAACCAACTTTTCCCTGTCCTGGGGAGGCCTGTACACTCAGCTATGGCTGCCTCGTCTACATTAAACTCTTCTCGGCCAAACTTTACTATCCTTCCATTGTAACTCAGAGCGAAAGCTTCGGCGAGTGGCTGGTTAAAACTGGTGAGCCTTTCACAATAATCGAACACTTGCGCAGTTTTGAAGAACTCTGCTACTTGTGGATGGGACTCGAGGTACCACACTCCATTGAGCTCTGTTCTGAGTGGCAGACCTGTTTTGGCCATGAGCCGAACCTTTGTAAAGAGGTCCCGTGATGAGGATTTTTTTTGATGAAAAAGAACTCCTGGATCGAACCAGAACTCCAACTGCGCGATAACATAACAAGGAGCCTCGGGCCTGCTTGCAATGCTTAAGACATAAGATACCCATTGAATGAACTCAGCAGGTAATCGCCTATGAAATCGCCCAACTTCGTGTGAAATGATGATTCGATCAGTTTCACATGATCTTCAGATGCCTTACATTATGAGCCCCTGGGTGAATGATGGATCGATCAGCTTCGAATGATCTGGAGCTATGCATCATATCTTGAACCCCCTGCGTAATCCTGCGTAGTTAATGATATGGTGTTTCACAACTTGCTTTCAGCAGTAAAACGACATTAAACTTCATGATGGTCGTGTGAGACGCGCTCTGATCTTCTCCTTGGCGGCAAAACCCACAGGCTCGTTTGATGTGAAGCTTGAGTACAGACACGTGCTCTCTTTTTTTTAATTTTTTAATGAGACGCCCTTTTGACAGCTAACATAACTTAGCTTAATCCTTCTAGTTGCCAAGACTGGGCTCTTTTGGCAGCTAATGTGAACTTGAACCTTAGCTTGATTCTCCCGGCTGCCAGAACTGAGGTCTTTTGGTAGCGAACCTAGCCTCTACAAAACAGAGTTAACTACCACAAGCTGTTTTTTCAAAATTTTGAAAGACTCAATAAATTTGATTTTTGACTTAGTAATGAGAACAAGGATCTCATTATTGACTCTAGAAAATTTTTTAAAAATAAAATTTTGGACTCAAACCTATCACCTAAAATAATAGAAAACAGACTGGTTATTTTAGGAGATAACAGTTTGCAAGTTAAGAAGTACAAGAATTGTTGTTAAATGACTGAACTTGCAAGTACCATACATAGGTTTTGAAGCATGCTCCATCAACTTCTACCAATCATCCTTGAAGCCATCATTCAACATTTTATCAACTTCAATCCCTTCATCTAAGGTTCTGAAGTATCCATCTATGTTTGTTTCCTCTTTGTTTATGTTTGGAACCTCTATGTCTCTCATGCTATGCAATTGTAAACTATCTGGATAATAATTTTGAGGGAAAGGGATAATCCCAAGATGACCAAATTTTAACATATTTTCATTAATCATTGTATTTTTCTCATCTTACCACCACAACAATCATTACACGGACATGCATATTTAAGAAATCTCTTCGCATCGGCTATTCTCTCGTCATATTATGCATGGTATTCAACAATTGTCAAAATTGGTTGTTGACTCATCTTTACATTTCTGCATTCAATTATGAAACCGATATGTTAAATCTAACTTTCCACTCTTTTCATCTATCTTGTCTTTAATTTATTTTCATAAAAAATAATTCGTAGAGAAAAAATAATATCAACATTAATCATAAATCATTTTCAAATTCTGATGCAACAATATAACAATCAGATCTAGATTTAGAGGGAGTGAAGTGCATGTGGATAAGGATGACAATTTGAAAGGCTATGTTTAGTAGGTGAGGTTGGTGGATTATGAAATCCATAACTATGCAATTTTCCTTGATTTATCCTTAAATTGTTGCATGAAACCCCAAGGATTCCCAACACATTCTACAACGGATTATGAATTCCATACTCATTAGGTGTGGCTTTACCGACACATAATAAAGAATTGAAAAAGACATGGATACAACAAATAAATTTGTTGAGGTAGCTAAGACAAAAACAGTTATTTCCTCACCTTGATGGTACATGGAAAGAAGAACATGGTAGTTTGGGTATTGGAGCCATGGTATGGGCATTGGAACACCAAATGGTGCAAATGACCCAATCTGTGATCATTTGTGGGTAGAATATTTATTTGTGGCTTGATAAGGTCATGGAACCCTTGGACATGAGATGAATCCACTTGCACTTGTACTTGATAAAGAAACCACAGATATGGTGACATGGCTCATGTTAGATCAATATGATAATGATCATCAAAGCATGGATATTGGAACCATGTACTTGGTAGATTATTCTTAAAACCCTTTCACATATGTTAATGTAGTGAGCTTAGTAAATTTATGAAAAAATGTGTATAAATAGAAGGCAATTCGCCTCATTTCATAATGGAAGAAAAAGTGCTTAAGATCATCTTTGAATTTGGGTGGATAAGAGGACAGCCACATGTCTAATTTATGAAGTTTTTTGAAGTGTTTAATCTCTAAAATTTGGTTCTATCCATAGGAGCAGTAGCAACCATAGGAATATGATGAGGCAGCCACATCATGAAATCAAGCTCTAATCTCTATGAAAGATAGCCCTAGAAAGGAGCATAAGAAGTTTTTTTTGGGTGGTAAATATCTCTCTTAGAAATTGGGTATATAATAATAGAGGAAGGTGATGGACACATGTCTTAATAAGTTCAAATGTGTCAAATATATGATTTGTTGTGAAACTAATGGGCTGAGGAAGCCACTATGGAAGTTTAATATTCATCTCTGATTTTAGGTGTACAATAACTGAGGCATCTACAGTATTGATCTACATTTGCAATAGAGATAGTTATTTTTTTTTTATTCTTGAATTTGATTTTGGTGGCTACAGTACATTAAAGGATCCAAGAAGCAGACAAATGTTGAAGCTCTTTTCCATTGTGTTAATACAACAACGATGGGTTGATCCTTTTTTGTGCAGATATAGGTAGTAGTCCAATGTTGTCAAGGTGAAGATATAACCTTTGGAAGAGTTGCTACATACTTGCTATAGACTTGAAAAAGGTAGAGTAGGGCATTGACTATTTTCCACCTCGTTCAAGTCTGCAATCAAGTTACTGGCATGAAAAATCCATGCTGGAAATCACTATTGGGGATAATTTGGTGGACATGAGAATACCCTAGATGATTGACATATCTTTGAAGACATGGTTATATGATGGTGACCTTTAGCAGTTTGAGTTGATGAAGTGAACACTGACAATGAGATGACGGTGATGAGAAACCTACAGTTTGGTTGGCCTCTACACATAAAGGAAAATACAGGGGGTAACTTACACACTACTAGGTGTGATGGAAGCCTTGACAGGATTCCAAAAGGAACAAAAACACAAAAAATAGTAGCCCATGTTTCTATGTTGGTTGTTTGGGTCAACAACATCGATCCAAAGACATATTCTAAATAAGTCATTGCATCTGAGAGAGATATCCATTCACATCATCCATCACAGAGATAGATTAGCATCAAGATGTAATAAACCATCATTTTATTTGCTCAATGGACTCAACCTTTCCCGAAACATTCAGAAAGGCTATACAAAGCTTTAAGTACATGTGAGTAAGCCATGCTGCCAGTTTATGCAAGGGTTATGAAGATACCAATCTGGTAACACTACGAATGGGAATAATAACTGAAACATATGAATTCAATGCTATACTAATGGGATTGGGGATTGAAGAGAAGATCAAGAAACAAAGTTTCTTTCCATTGACATTTATTAACTTGTTCTAGGAATGAATGGAATTACACTACTTTCACTTCATATTTTTCAAAAAACCCTACCTACCTACCTACACCCCTAAAGTGCAAGGTCTTCTCTAGGGTATAGCTGAGGACAACTACTAGAAGTGTTGCCACTATCACCTTTCAAAAAGCCCTTGATATTTTGCATGATTTAGTTCATTTTGATGATTAGTCAACTGATTTGCGTTGTTGATCTAGTGCCTATAATTTTTAAAGGAACTTTAAAATATTAGGGTTGCACTTGGTTTGGAAAAATAAATAAAGTATGTGGATCCTATGAGAGTTGCTTCTTAGAAGGAAACGCCCATAAGAAGTTGGTGGAAGAAAACGGTTGGTCCTCAATGATTTATTTCAAGAAGCTTCCTTGTACAACTATAATAGGCTTGAGGAAACAAAATCCCATGTTACTTTGTAAATATTACATATGAATCCATGTAATATTGATGGATTTACCTCATCCATCTCCATTAGAGAAACTATGATCTAAGTTTAGGCATTGGTCAAACATCCTCTCTCAATCCCAATAAATCCCACAACTAACCATGTTAATACATTTATAAGTGGACATGTTTTGTTCCTTGGTCATTCCTTATAATGAAACACCATTTCTTAGTATGTGATAAACTCCCCTATAATATACCCTTTCTAGTTGGCCCTCACATTTGGCATCTCAACAAAAAAAAAGAGTATCATTAGATGTTGGTGCTTAAACAAATAATTTGTTGGTCATTTCTCAATTCAAAGCTAGTGGATCCTTGCTCTCAAGTAGGTATCATATATAGGAAAGATAACCTTTGTTAACTTTGAGAAAGGTTAAAATATTGGTGACCATAGATTATATTCTTTCTTCAAACGGATTGGATTATAGTTGTTGGTTGACTGATTTGAGCTTGATGTTCATCCATCCATTTTGTGCTTCTTCTCTATCCACTTTAACTTATGTTCGTAACCTCTTGTTCTCTTGAACTCTTCTTACACCCATACTTTCCCTTGGATTCCTTCGAAACTCTTCCAAATCACATGTGTTCATTTCCTTTCCCACTCATAGTGATTTCCATGTGCACACATTATACTTACTATCACGTGACTAAATTGCACTTGTCACTTTGATGAACATTCCTTTTATGCATGATAACTTTCATGCTTCCTATCACACATTAGCTCCTATTGAATTCCCATGCCATGATAACAATATTAGAATCATGCATTATAATTTTCATTAGCCTATTTAATGCTTCATTTCTCCATGTGTAATATGCATTTCCACTTTCCACTTTTATCATCTCTATATGTCATTCTTGTCATGCCCATACGTACCACTCATGTTCGGCACACATCAAGTTATATTCCACTCATTTATACAACACTCACCTTCACTACACTTATTTATATCATACTTGTATCAAAATCCCATAATACACTATTAAACTTATAGAAAATACATTCTTGCATCAACAATTAATGATCAAACCCAACATTAAATGACCATAAGTACGCCCCCATTCCTTTTAAAAAGAGAGAACCTAACATGAAACAACGTTTTTCTTCACAATCACTAGCTTTTAAGCTTATGATCTCTAACAAGAAGTTCAAAAGACATTGAGGATAAATATTTACTTACTCCATAGTATATATGAAATTTCCCATTCATTGGTTAGGATGTTTTCTTGCTAATAGGGAACTTCGTTCTTAATAATCTACACTATATATTATAATATTTTTATTAATAACATGAAAATATTTCTAACCCTAAATGAATTAAAGTATTAAATTGATTTCAGACATGAATGGTTTGGTGGTGAATCGTTATGTGATAATTTTCTCAAAAGAACTTGTAAAATATAAATCTTATATATATATTATATATATAGATATAAAATAAATTAATATATATTAATAAACATATCATAGAACTATCATATAGAGAGGAATTTGTTGATATGAACTATAACTTATTCAATGATACATTACAAATAACCAAAACCTGCCAACCCACTAAAAGGTCAAATCTTAAAAATATATACAAAATAATTTTTAAATGAAACAAAAAATAGAAGGATAAATATATTTGAGAAAGATGACCTTGTTTTAAAGCACATCCTTGTATTGTTATTAGGTAATTCCAGACCAAAGTGATGAATATTGAATATTCTTAAGGAACCATAATGTTTATCTATAATATTGTCATATTTTGTTGTTTAATTTCATTACTTTTTTATGAGTTACAAATAGTTGGACATGCACTCAACACTTATATAATTGGTGACAGAATCCATTGGTCAATCATTTCCATCTAGGGTTGACATATCACCGCATAATTAAGGATCACATATCAAGTTAAATCTTGTTAATGTGAAATTTGTTTATTTGTTTATTTTGATTATTTATTATCTTTTGTGGGAATCTAAAATATTAGAAATGTGTATGCAAAAGTTTACGTTGATCACCACCCTTACATGAGATCCACAAATGTCTTTCATTATATCCACCTCTTTCATCTTTAAATATATTCTCAATAGCACATTTCTAACTACTTATGGTCCTACCATAAATTAGTACCAATTGCCTAGTTGGGGTTATTTAGTAAAGGTGACTCTTTTACATTTAATAACTATCCACTACAATCTGATTGGTATTTATTCATGGAGGATGGCCACATATATTAATTGACTAATTACTATATAGCCTAAAGTAGAGAAGTTATGGTAGGACCCTAGCATGACCTCCCCCTTCAAGAGTATTTTTTTCCTCAAGACTAAACGTGAGGGAAATGCTTTAGAATCACAATTATTTCCGATGTAGCATCGTCTAGATTCGTATATTCCTTCTAGATTGGGATTTCTCGAGTCGTGTGCTAGTGTAACTGACACACTTTGGTATTATTGCTTCTTTCTATAGCCAAATGGATCCCTTTTCATTAAGCTCTAGTAACTTGGTTTGAACTTTGTACTTTGATACCATGACCTTTTTGGGACAAGACACATGAAGTATGAGATGAATAGTGGATTGGTCTAGAGGAGATAGATTGTAAGCCACCTATTCAATGCATAGGATAGTATTTTAGCATCTATATAATGCCAATGCTAATTTCTAATGGATTTTACCTGTGAGTAATGTTTATTTATAAGTTTGAAGGTGAAGAAACATGTGCTCCCCTTCTGTGCTTCCCTTCTTAAAAGAACTTGTAAAATCTAAATCTTATATATATATATAAGAAATTAATATATATTAATAAATATATCATAGAACTATAATATAGAGAGGAATTTGTTGATATGAAATGTAACTTATTCAATGATACATTACAAATAACCGAAACCTTCCAACCCACTAAAAGGATAAATCTTAAAAATATATTAAAAAAAAATTAAATGAGCCAAAAAATAGAAGGATAAATATATTTGAGAAACATGACCTTGTTTTAAAGCACATCCTTGTATTATTAGTAGGTAATTCCCTATCAAATTGATGAATATTGAATATTCTTAAGGAACCATAATGTTTATCTATAGTATTGTCATATTTTGTTGTTTAATTTCATTAATTTTTTATGAGTTACAAATAGTTGGACATGCACTCAATACTTATATAATTGGTGAAAGAATCCATTGGTCAATCATTTCCATCTAAGGTTGACATATCACCTCATAATTAAGGATCACATATCAAGTTAAATCTTGTTAATGTGAAATTTGTTTTTTTGTTTATTTTGATTGTTTCTTATGTTTTGTGGGAATCTAAAATATTATAAATGTGTATGCAAAAGTTTACGTTGGTCACCACCCTTAGATGAGATCCACAAATGTGTTTCATTACATCAGCCTCTTTCATCTTTAAATATATTCTCAATAGCACATTTCTAACTACTTATGGTCCTACCATAAATTTGTACCAATTGCCTAGTTCGGATTATTTAGTAAAGGTGACTCTTTTACATTTAATAACTGTCCACTACAATCTGATGGGTCTTTATTCATGGAGGATGGCCACATATATTAATTGACTAACTCCTATATAGCATAAAGTAGAGAATTTATGGTAGGACCCTAGCATGACCTCCCCCTTGAACAACATTTTTTTCCTCAAGACTAAAAGTGAGGGAATTGCTTTAGAATCACAATTATTTCCCATGTAGCATCATCTAGATTCATATATTCCTTCTAGATTGGGATTTCTCGAGTCGTGTGCTAGTGTAACTGACACACTTTGGTATTATTGCTTCTTTCTAGAGCCAAATGGTCCCTTTTCATTAAGCTCTAGTAACTTGGTTTGAACTTTGTACTTGGATACCACGACCTTCTTGGGACAAGAAACGTGTACTATGAGATGAATAGTGGATTGGTCTAGAGGGGATAGCCTGTAAGCCACCTGTTCAATGTATAGGATAGTATTGTAGCATGCATAGAATTCCAATACTAATTTCTAATGGATTTTACCTTTGGCTAATGTTTATTTATAAGTTTGAAGGTGAAGAAACATGTGCTCCCCTTTTTTCACTCTCTTTTGAGGTATAACCAAAATGCATTAAGTGTACAGATGATGGTTTCCAAGCACTTGTTGATCACTTCTATTTGATCATCCATTTGGGGGTGATATTTTGTGCTTAGATTCAACTTGGAACCTTGAAGTTCAAACAACTACTATCGAAATTTTCTCATGAATGTGAGGTCCCAATCTGACACAATGAAAGAGAGCATTCCATGTAAGTTAAAAGTTTGATCCATGAAGACTTGGCCCATTGATGATGGTGTAAAAGGGTGTGACAAGGAACAAAAATGAGAACACTTGGAAAAATGATAGCCTACGACCATCATCACTTATTTGTTACCATCTTTGGGTAGTCCCACTATAAAATCCATAGAGATCATAGTACATATAGGTGTTTGGATCAATAGGTTGAAATTCCCCCAATGATTTCACTCTCCCACCCTTATGTCTTTAGTGAGTGTTATAGACCACAATAAAATTCTACAATATGCATGGTTTCATTCAAGTTCATAAGATCGAGTGCTTATCTCTTATATAGATTTTATTAGATCTCGAGCGACCTATTGTAGATGATGAATTTAACTCCTCCAAGAACCTTTATTTAAAAAAAAATTCTTTACTACAAATATGTGTTCGTTATACGTTTATCTATCTTGGTTCCTTCGATACCCTTTAAGTGGTTTGGTTCTTATTGAACCCTTTGGATGGGTGGATATAAATTGAGGTTCTTTGTATTCCCCCGTTGAGTTAGATTCTTCACCTTCAAACGCAAAATCTATATTCTTTGGTTCTTCTTCATTTGGTTGGAATTATTGTTTTGTAGGGATTTTAACATCTCTAAATACAATATCCCAACTATAAACAATTTTCTTGGTAGGACTATGTCATGCAAGAAAAATGGCTAAGATAAAAAATATTTGAGAAAGATATTGTGAAAGAGGTGCATATCATACCTAGTCTTATGATTGATCACTTATGTGAACCTTGTTATATATCCTTTCCCATCTTCTAGTGTGTTGTCATCATGGAAGGATAATGCAGACTGCACCATCTAATTAATTGAAGATGTAGATCCTTCAGATGATGCAAAAAAAAGGTGGATAAGGACATATGAAATGGGAGGAGGTCAAGACTAGCTAAGGAGAACCAACAATATCTCTTATATTAGAGAATGGATTTATCTCTACCCTTAAATTAGAAAGTGGTTGATTGTCAAGCACCTCAAAACTCCATATAAAAAAAATTCATATATAACATATATATCTATAGAAAAATCATTAAAGTCCCTACATTGTGCTAAAGAAATTTGTCATTTACTACTACATGACTGATTGTGAAATGTAGATGTTTGCTAAGGAAACAATATCCTGAGGTGTTATTCAAGCTACAAGTCATGTTTTGTATTAAATTATCTTGTTCTCCAATTAACTGTAACATAACGTTGTTAAAATTTTGAAGTTTCATTGTTCATTTTTAACTTTACTTGTTTGTTAACCTTTTCCTTAATCATTGAACTTGACTCTGAAAAATTAGGCTCCAATTCATTTATCTATTCATTCATGAACTTCTAAGTTTATTAGTCCTTCTTAAATTATCTTTCCGCAATGATCCTTCTACAATGATCTTTCTAAAATTTATCTTTCTACAATGATCATTCTGTAAATAGCCTTCCGTAATGATCATTCTGCAAATAGTTATCCACAATGATCTTTCCAAAATTTATCTTTCCGCAATGATCATTTTGGAATAGCCTTCCACAATGATCATTTCACAAACAACCTTCTCCAATGATCCTTTCAAAAACAACCTTCTGCAACTGTGGATTGTATATTGTGGGTTTCCTTTCTAGTTTTTTGAATTAACCTTCCCCATTTATCCTTCCACAATTGTGGGTTGCGTATTATGGGTTTCCCTTTAAATTTTTCGAAAAAACTCCCATATTTATCCTTCTGCAATTGTGGATTTCATGTTTCCTTTTAACTTTTTTGAAAATAACCTTCCACATTTAACCTTATGCAATGATCCTTTCGCAAACAAACTTATGCAATTGCGGATTGCAGATTATCGGTTGCCTTTCTATTTTTTTCAATTAACCTTCCCCATTTATCCTTCCACAATTGCAGATTGCGGATTATGGGTTGCCTTTTAACTTTATCGAAAAAAATTCGACATTTATGCTTCCGTAGTTGTGGATTGCAGGTTTCCTTTTAGATTTTGCAAAAATAACCTTCCACATGTAACCTTTTGTTCTAGCTACTTACTTCATACTTGTTTATGATGGATGTTTAACTTAACACAACCTAGTCTTGCTTAACCTTGTTTAACTTTTTCGAAAATAACCTTTCATTGGACTTTGTATCACCATTTCCCACTCAAACATTTTCACCCATAGAATCTTCCTCATGCTCATAGGGATTATGAGTAGCGTACCTATTGTAGGTTCTCGTGGATGAGCCAAAAACCCACTTTTTTCAATCTGCACTATGACTCTGCAATATGTGTTAACAACACCATTTGTTAGCTGCATAGAAATTTCAAACTTAAAACCATTTACTTACTGTCATCTGGCCCATCGAGGCTCAAGGTTGCAGCCCATAGCTCTGATACCACAATGTTGGTATCAGAGGGTATTCTTATTTCTTTTTGGACCATCCAGGCCTAATGCTGCACCCCGCAGCTCTGATACCACAATGTAGTGTAATACAATGTTGGTATCAAGGGCTATTCTTATCTATATTTACTTCTAAATTATGATGTAGATGTTGTAAAGTTATGTAAACTTATGTAAAGTTACTTTTTACTTATAAAAAGTAAACAGTAATAATAAACCTATAACAACAATATATAAATTGGAACACCTAGCAGGTCCGTGAGATAAGATAATATGTTCTCCTCAGCTTTTGAAGACCATTTGCAAGGAAAAAAACACCTTTCACTTAGTTTCCATGCACCGAGAGATCAATTGAGATCCCAACAGTATTCAAACCGGCCACGCTTTTCAAGAAAATAGGAATGGGATGGTAAGCCCAATAGCAGTAATAAAACCCTAAGGTGTTCAAGAGCATGGCAGCTATCGTTTGTCATGATCTCCAAATTTGGATATGGTTGATCATGGTAAATCCTGCTAGAGCGTTGCAGCCATCGGTAGACTCATTAAAACCATTTATGCACTCTAGGTGATTAATTAGTATTGAAGATCATACCTTTTCACTGAGGGCATCCTAGATAATAGAAATATATTTGGAAATAGTTGTTGGCAACCTTTGATATATTGCTCCCTTGTATTTCAAAGAATCCAACATCTTGCCTCAGGACATAGTCCAAATATTTTGTGAGAATACAAAAGCATTGTCTTTCTGCTGTCCTTGTCCAACAAAATCCTTCTGTAAATCACATTCAAATTACAATGCCATTTTTTTTTCAATAAATTAAAGTCTTAATCTGTTGGATAGAAACACAATAATAACATTAACTATGTTTTGAATTAGGGAGAGAAATTACACAGAAATGTTGCTATCGGCACTGCTATGCCAATGTACACATAATATAAAACATACTACATTAGACCATAGATTCCACAATTAGCCACTAGGAAGCTATGAATTTGCACAAAACACTTTCCATATATATATGAATGTCGACTATAAGTGGCAGTATAAGTAACGAGAAGTTTATATGTATACCTTTTGGATTTGATCTATGAAATGCTGCACATTGGTAGCACTTGATGTAGGCTTATTTTTCAACTTTGTTTTTCATTTAATAATTTATACATAATTATGTATATATATATTAATTTAAAAATTGTTGAAGTAATATTTATTTGTACCACTAAAATTTTAAAATTTCATGGGAAAAAAACTTTACTTTTATCGTATATAATGAAACTACAAAAATATTCATCGACATATTATTTCATAAAATCATGTTTAAAGATATTTTTTATTTTATTTTTGAATATAATTAAAATATATTCTTCTAAATATTATTTCATAAATTAATGTTTAAAGATACATATTTTTATTTTATTTTTGAATGCAATTAAAATATAAAGAAAAAAATTAGTTATTGCCACACATTTTGTTTTTTAATGTAACTAAAAGATAAATAATTTTTTTTTAGATACCATCTAAATATGTTAAAAATACTTGTGCAATAAAAGCACAATGTTATTTTGAGAGAGTTTTATACTAAGAATGTTAAAAGTAGTCCTGCAATTAAAACACAATGGATAAAAAAATGTTGTCCTTGCACATGGTTTTAAAACCATGTGCAAGCCTCTGAAACCATATACAATAAAACCATGCATTGTTTAGGAGGCCTTGCACATGGTTTTAAAACCATTTGCAAGGCCCTCCTAAACCATGTACAATAAAAACAATGTATTGCAAGGTTTTAAATACGGGTTTTTAAATTATGGAATTATGAAAATGGAAAGCACACATTGCTTTTCAATTATGGAACTATGAAAATGAAAAGCACACATTGCAATAGTAGGTGAATCCTCCAAATACTCTAATTCCTACCCCTCTAATTCCTGAGTGGATTTGATCCCTCTAATTCCTCTAATCCCACCAATTCCTACACAGACATTGAAAAAAATGAATCAATGGAAAATTTGAGGTCATGTAATTATGAGCAAGAATATGTTCCCCTTGCATATGGTTTTAAAACCATGAGCAATGCCTCATAAACAACCGTGCAAGGCCTCCTAATTAACCCATTGTAAATTGCACTCAAGTAGGTTTGTTAAATTTATTTTTACCAAATTTCAATTAAAAATAAACCAAATAAAAAATAAACTACTTTTATTTTTATTTTTATAAAATTTTAACAAATATATTATTTCAAGCACTAATCAATGCCTTCATAAGCACCTCGTGAGATTTGATCCCTTTCGGCGCGTGATAGAGCCTAGGATTTGGATCTAGGCTAGCTATACCAAATCTGTACATCTCTCTGACCATTGAATTCCTATATGAACTAATGATTACCATATATACCCATACTAATGGGATGAACAGTCAAACTTGGATTGCAAAATTTGCATGTCCATTCATTTGAACTTTGAAGATTCTTGTCTTCAACCTGACGATCAACAACCTTAAGTTTATGATCGTAACATTCGTATGAAATTAAATTTTATTTTAGTTGAAAGAACATGTGATACTTTCACTCGATTCTTTATTTGAAGAAAGCACTTCCCTTGGGTGTTTGCCATGTAGTTATACAAATATAAATACCATATAGATGCATTGAAATTGTGCAATGAACAAATTCATATCACGAGCAACATGAAAATGTTGTGGAAAACAAATGTGTGGAGACCAGATTAGGTGGCACTTTTCGATATCTAGCACCCAAATATAGTGGTAATTGAGGAAATTTTCCTTTTACCCCATAATATTTATCTGTGAAATTGTGTACATTCTTAGTTGAGTTCATCTAGTGTATATGGGAGATCTTGTTAATTGAAAACGTTTTTTAGTTTTCACAAAAGGAACATCAGTTGAGAAATTGACTTGGGAAATACTTGATTTTAGGATTGATGAAAAACAATCAAGAAAAGGAATTGGATTTTGGTGTAGCAGCAAACCAGAAAGGAGTGATGCTTGATAGGGTAATTTCAACCGAGTTCTGAATGCTATGATGAATACCAATATGTTGGGCACAATTGATTTGTAAGGTTCATACATTGTATTTAGAACATCAAATAGAAATTATTTGCTTTTAGTTTAGTGTAGATGGGATATCTTGTTAATTGAGAAAGTTTTATAGTTTTCACAGAAGGAACATTAGTTGAGAAATTGACTTGGGAAATACTTGATTTTAGAACTTGAACATGCCATTGCACTGCACTATTGTTGAATTACCAGGTCATTGAACGTGAACCATGTTGTCAATGTTTTGGCACCTTTAGCTTTGAAATTAAGGCCAAATATATAGATATTGATGATTCTAGGAGAATCATCATTATCTACCACCCCAAATTTTCTAATCTAGGAGACCTGTCTCGCCATAACTGAGAAGGTAGCCACTTCAATCAAAGTAAATGGAAAAATATTGGATCTAAAGACTCTAAACAATCGAGAAATATGTTGAAATACATGTATTATGCCTATTATCTCTTCATTGTCCATTGTTTTCTCTAACAGGTACTTCTATATTAGAAGCGGATGTGGATGGATCCTTTGACTGCTAATTCTATTTCCATCCTAAATGGTTTGAATTCTATCAATATTGTGAAAGGATCTACCTTTTTCGATTACGAACTTCATGAGATTCATTTCTATGATTTTCAAAAGTATATTTGATGAGATTATGTGGAATTTGGCCTATTTCATGTTATTTCATACAACACATTGGCATCTTTTCTTCATGAGATAAATTTCTCCCATGCCATCAAATGTTCAATGTATAATGTGATGTTATTTGAAAGCCCTATTTTTTATTCTGTAAAACTATTAAGTTCACTAAACATTCTATGTATTCTGAGTTGGTCTATTCTCTACCTTTTGATAAATTAAAGTGTTCCATTTTTTTGTGGTATTAATTGCAATAATGCACTACCTCATTTTAATGTTTCATTTTTTGTCTTCCTTTACCCTCTAACAACCACCTTATCGATGTATTATTGCACCTCCTTGAGGAAATTGCTAGTATATCCATATTATGCATACTATTTTCACACCCTTTGTATTCCGATATAGATCATCCAAGAATATCCATATTATGAATACTTTTTTCACACCCTTTGTATTCCGATAAGTGTGCATCCTTTTTATTTGAATATCCAAGAGTCTCATTCATGCAGTGGTCAATAGTCAAAATATCCACCATTTAGTGGGTGCTTCCTATCTTATTGACTCATTCTAGATTTACATGTTGTTTAGAGTGAGTACACTCTCATTATAATGCAAATAGTAGATCTACTATCTAGATTATTAGTGTTCACAAGTTAAAGATTCCATGGAAGAGAGCCCCCATCTATAAGAAGAGATGGTTTTCTGTTGTAACGTCACTTCACTTGTATTGGTGATCTTCCTTAGTGTTAGTGTAAGAGAGAAAGTTATAACAATTCCTTTGTGATCATGGAGAATGTTAATTCATTATATGCAGATACAAATAGTTTCAATGTGGAATGTCTCATTCATATTGTATACCTCTTATGTCGTTGAATATTGTGGGAAGAGCCTCCTTGAAATAGTGCCTCTCAGTCTCATGCCATGTCTTGGGGCAGATAAAAATGTCTAGGAAAGCATCCCTCTTGCTTGCTACACCCAAGTGAATAAATTCCTTACAATGTCAACATGTATTTTCATAGTATTCCTTTATCCCATAGTCAAGAGGATGGAATGAGCTCTACTATCACCATTACTACTCTTAAGCATTGCAAAATTGTCAATCGCCATGGTGGACAAAAATGTGCAGGTAAGTTTCTTTCGTCCTGCATTTTCACCTCTTTACCCACATTCACATTCTCAGTGTAATTGAATCTTCTCATCTATTTCTCTTTGTGTATTTATTATCCTAAATGGAAACCAAGAGAAAATCAAGCAAGATCCAAAAATCCAGGAAAAAGATACAAAGAAACATAAATAAGTTAGTCATAAAAGCAAGTACAAAGCACATAAGTGCATGAACGTTTTTCAGCATGAAAAGTATGAAACTTTAGGAAAGAAAGGATGGCATAGTTTCCAAAATAAAGAACGAATGCTACTATGAAAAGTAGGAAACAAAATGGGCACAGTTTCTAAAGGATGAAAAGGCATGCGAGTTGGGAAGGCAGGAAGATAAGGAGGAGAAAAAAAGCAAGTTTCCATTCACCTCATGAGGGATCATTGGTTAAGAAATCTTGGTCATGAATCCATATCGACTATGAAATAATTATAGGGCTGTGAAATTATGAACCAAAGGATATTATCGGGATGGATAATACCTTACTGTGAAAGAATTAGGAAGAAAGATGAATTATAGTGTAAAAATCGGCAAAAAATCATTCTGATATTAATCATGGAAGAAACACCAATTGGAAACAATAAACTAGTAACCCTTATCATTAATCTCTGTATGACCACTACATAATAAAATGGAGGAAATTCAAATAACCTAGGATATTTGAATCCTTGAATGTAGATGTGACTAACTTAGGAAATATCATCGCTGTAGACACCACTAGTGCAACTATGGACAACATAATCAATTCACAATCAATTAACTGTGCTGGTAGGTGTACATGGGAACATTTATCCCTAAATTATGAAAAATCCCATGCAAAACTGGCGTATTAGGAGACTTGGCTAACTGAAAGTGACCATCAAAGCTTAACTTCACTCAGATGAAGCTGAACTAAACGTGAGACTCCAAGAACTCTGAGTGGCATCCTAAAATATAGGGATTGGTAACAATAGGTCCTAAACTCATTAATGAGGGCACTCAAGTGGATAGTGGGCCCCATATAACATATCCATACAACTAGGAAAGTGATAACATCATCCTAAACTAGGAAAGTGACTAAACAAACATGGTGGAGAAGGGAGGATTATCAAAAAATCGTAACACCCTCCCTTAATCCAAACTTGGACATTGTGGTCCTTGACAACCTAAGAGGCACATTCTAGAGCCTAGTAAGGGGGTATGTGTAAATCCTTCTGTGCTCATCCTAGAGACATGTGTCCTTTATAAAAAATAATAAAATGTTATAAAAAATAACATGCCATCTTAAATTAGATTTAAAATATTTTTTACAACCACATATATAAGACTACAAATTAAAACTATAAACATTATTTTCACATTTCATCAACATTTCCACTCTAAAAAAATGATTTGCACGTCGAGAGATTTGATCCCTTTAGGGGCTTGGTAGATCTTTTTTAAGATGGAACTATGTTGGTTCTTGTTAAATGAATTATCTCTCATAAATTGCAGGTTATGGGCACATCATTTAAGAGTTATCCATGGATGAGTTACGAATTATCACATCGATTATTTTTTATATTATTTTTTTTCTAATAGTTGCTTATTTTATTCATTTGTAAGGACTCCCATAGAATGACACTTATGCAATAAGAAAAAGCATAAATGCTTGTCCACCCCAAAATAATTATTTACTGAATAATTTGAAGCCCCAAATATGAAGAACGATTATGATGAAGAAATTGATCTGAAAGTTACGGAAATAATTGTGTCATTAGAGCTCTCTGAGGATGATAGACGACATGAATATTATTCTAAAACTCTTTATGTGGAGACTCTTCTTAAGCACTGACACTGACTTCGATTCAGTGTTTTAATGTTGGACTTCTCAAAGTATGTTGAATTCATACTTTTGCACAACTGCACTTGGGGTACCATAACAATAATGTGTTGATTTTCAATATCATCAACATCAGAATTATATTCTTCCCCTATAACCTTCAAGGGAATATGCTTTTCATTATCATCAATGCAACTACTTATTTCTTCAATGGTTTACTTCAAGTGTTTCCTTCAAAATTGTATTCTTCTCCTATGACCCTCAAGGGAATATACTTTTCATTATCTTCAATGCAACTACTTATTTCTTTGATGGTTTCCTTCAAACTTGTAAAATTAATTATTCTTAGTAGGACCCATTTTCTTGGGTGTATAAAGCTCTTCATGGTTTTCCTACATTGCATGATGTAGTTCGTTTTGATGATAAACCCATAGTCAACTGTTTGCAATGCGTTGTTGATCTAGTGCCTATAATTATTAAGGGAACTTTAAAATATTATGGTTGCACTTGATTTCTAAAAATAAATAAAGTATGTGGATCCTATGAGAGTTGCTTCTTAGAAGGAAACACCCATGAGAATTTGGTGGAAGAAAACGGTTGGTCCTCAATGATTTATTTCAAGAAGCTTCCTCGTACAACTATAATAGGATTGAAGAAACAAAATCCCATGTTCCTTTGTAAATATTACATATGAATCCATCTAATCTAGATGGATTTCCCTCATCCATATCCATTAGAGAAACTATCATCTAAGTTTAGGCATTGGTCAAACATCCTCTCTCAAGCCCAATAAATCCGACAAGTAGCCATGCTAATACATTTATAAGTGGACATCTTTTGTTCCTGGGTCATTCCTTATAATGAAACACCATTTTTTAGTATGTTATAAACTCTCCTATAATATACCCTTTCTTGTTGACCATCCCATTTGGCATCTCAACAAAAAAAAATAGAGGATCCTTAGATGTTGGTGCTTAAACAAATAATTTGTTGGTCATTTCTCCATTCAAAGATAGTGGATCCTTGCTCTCAATTAGGTATCATAGGAAAGATAACCATTGTTAACTTTGAGAAGGGTTAAAATATTGGTGACCATAGATTATATTCCTTCTTCAAACGGATTAGATTATAGTTGTCGATTGACTGATTTGAGCTTGATGTTCATCAATCCATTTTGTGCTTCTTCTCTATCCACTTGAACTTATGTTCCTAACCTCTTGTTCTCTTGAACCCTTCTTACAACCAAAATTTCCCTTGGATTCCTTTGAAACTCTTGCCCAATCACATGTGTTCATTTCCTTTCCCAATCATAGTGATTTCCATGTGCACACATTATACTTACTATCACATAACTAAACTGCACTTGTCACTTTGATGAACATTCCTTTTATGCATGATAACTTTCATGCTTCCTATCACACATTAGTTCCTATTTAATTCCCATCCCATGATAAGAATATTAGAATCATGCATTATCATTTTCATTACCCTATTTCATGCTTCATTTCTCCATGTGTAAGATGCATTTCCACTTTCCACTTTTATCACCTCTACATGTCATTTTCGTCATGCTCATATGTACCACTCTTATTTGGCACACATCAAGTTATATTCCACTCATTTGTACAACACTCACCTTCACTACACTTATTTCTATCACACTTGTATCAAAATCCCATAATACACTCATAAACTTATAGAAAATACATTCTTGCATCAACAATTAATGATCAAACCCAACATTCAATGACCATAAGTACGCCCCCTTTCCTTTTAAAAAGTGAGAACCTAACATGAAACAACATTTTTCTTCACAATCACTAGATTTTAAGCTTATGATCTCTAACAAGAAGTTCAAAAGACATTGAGGATAAATATTTACTTACTCCATAGTATATATGAAATTTCGCATTCATTGGTTGGGATGTTTTCTTGCTAATGGGGAACTTCGTTCTTAATAATCTACACTATATATTATAATATTTTTATTAATAACATGAAAATATTTCTAACCCTAAATGAATTAAAGTATTAAATTGATTTCATACATTAATGGTTTGGTGGCGAATCGTTATGTGATAGTTTTCTTAAAAGAACTTGTAAAATATAAATATTATATATATACATATAAGAAATTAATATATGTTAAGAAATATATCATAGAACTATCATATGGAGAGGAATTGGTTGATATGAAATATAACTTATTCAATGATACATTACAAATAACCGAAAAACACATATTTCATTAAATTTGGAAATATTCTATTACAAGGACTTTATACACATTGAGTTTTTTTGTAAATCTCTAAATACATATTCTATTAAATCTAGAAAAATCAACTCAAAGAACTATTCCATTAAATTTGGAATAATTAATCCAATGAGCTATTTTCTCAATTAATATTTTTTACTTATTTCAAGTAAAACTTTAGTATTCAACCATTCAAAAGAAAATATTACATCTCAATTAGAACAAGATGGGTTAGTTCTAGAATTTAAAACTTCCGCTAGATTGAGTTCTTTCAAAATGAGGAAAGTCATAGCCTTTGAATCCTTACATAATTTCTATTAATATTATTTATAGTTTGTATTAAATGTTAAGTTGATTAAATTATTTTATGGCATAATACCAACATTGCATTTGTTATTACAATAATTATAAACATTGTCGTAGTAATTATTTTTGTCTTTGTTGAGTATGTTGTTTTATTTTTTGAAGTTGAGTATGTTGTTTTATTTTTTATTTTTTGAAGTTGAGTATGTTGTTTTATTTTTATGACTTTAAAGTCTAAGTTTGTCACGTCCCCATGCCTTCGACCGGCGAAGAGGACGCGACTACAAGCTTTATCAGACAGGGCTAACCGCCCATGAACATGTACAGGCTTGAAAATTTCATGAAACAGAATGCTGAAAGGGAATTTGAGCTAGAATGTGCACACATGAATGTTTATCATACATAGATGCATTTTAATCATCATACACAGCTACAATTATATATCTTGCACAATGGAAACATCATGCATTCAAACAAGCATTCTTCAACATGTTCAGTTCATTTTCATTAACAGTAAATATTGAATTGCAGAGATAAAATGCAGAAGATCACTTATCTTATAATGAACTTCTTCCGCAACCAGCTACGTCGCTGCAACGTTCCACCCAACCATAGGCCGGCATGCTCCTTAATCTCTCAGTAACGCTGCCACCCCCAAGTTGGGCATGATTCTCCAAGGAATAAGGGAACTAGCAGGCTTACACATAGCCAAGGATGTCCAAAACACATAGCCAAGCCAACAGAGTTGGGTTTATCAGGCCATTAAGAAGCTGGAGAAGGCAAATTGCTAAGCTGGTGAGCTCATTACAGAGCTAAGGACACCTACACCAGAACTAGCCTAACCTCTAAGACACCCATCCACACCCAACACAAGGAATCAGTCCCTTCTCTGCTACACAGTCCCTCAGGCCTTGCATTCCCTTCCAGTGCTATTCAAAGGTGATGGAGAAGAAGGCCAGCCCTCTAGCTCTGTTTGTGTGGTTCCAGCCACCAGGTTTATCAAGCAACTAAGCCAACATCCCTGCTCTTCTCACAGTCCGAAGACCAACCATTGCACACAAGCAATTAAGTCAGCTGTCACAGCCTAAACAGGAAAACGAACTCTGAGTCATTATTGGCCCTATCGTGGCCAAAATGACTCTTAGGTGAATTTACAACATCCCCCAACATGTAAGAAAGACCACAACAACCACAACCAACAACGTGGAAGAACACAGCCCGTCCTGGGCAACTAAATCACCAAGAAAACGTATACATACCGAGCTGGGGAAGAAATTACAGTCTCCCAGCCTATGGGTGAACGTGAGCAACAATGTAAAACCTAAAATCAGCCGGTGGGGAAGGGATACGGCCACATCATCTGCAAATCCGTGGGGAAATAAAATACGTGGGTAAAACCCTGAAATTTCTATGCGTGAGACCAAAAACGAGAAAGGAATCCTCTGCGTGAGAATACCCAGCAATAGAGAGGACGTGAATTGCAGAAGAAAATCGTGGGTGCTCAGCAATTCGTGGGGTGAAGATGAATCTCTGTGTGAGGAGATGAACAGCCAAAATCGTGGGTAGAGTGTGAGTGTGGGTGAGGGCTGACAGTCCTGCCACCCCAGCCCCCAAAATCATTAACTGCTTCAACCACCAGCAGTAATTATTCAATGAGAGTGGTTGGAAATAAAAACAAGGGAATGACACATATGGGTTTTTCTCCTTTTGTCCAAAGTTGGACAAATCCCCCCCCCTTACCTCCTTATCCTTGGGAAAATCATGCCCCATTCGATTTAGTTGGCGTGACCGTAGCTGGTTGTGTTCATTTTAATTAATTATAGATGCATATTTACATGATGACCAATATAATATATGCTGCATGCCCCGATATACCATCGGTGACAATTTGAATCCAAAACATAGCATTATCGATCAATGGTGGGGCCTTGGCCTTTAGCTCCACACCATGATCATTACAATATATACATCATATACATCTAATGTAAGGGGGTCAAAACCGAGACATTACATTACCATCCCCCTTCAATAGCACTGTCCTCAATGCTTTACAAAATTGAACAAAATGCTACACTGGTATCACCTCAGTGTTCCACAGAATTGAACAAAAATGGATGTGCCAATCGCATGGCATCCTCTAGCTCCCATGTAGCCTCTTCAGGTCCGAAGTGCTCCCATTGCACCTTTACCTGACCTATGGCTCAGTTCCGGAGCATTGTGACCTTCCTGTCGAGGATGCGCATTGGCTCGATTCGGAACTCTCCCTCGGGTTCCACCTGAATCACATCCCAATTTATCACATGGTTAGGATCATGTACATATCTCTTAAGCAAAGAAACATGAAAAACATTATGAGCTCTAGTTCTAGCAGGCAATGCCAGTCTATATGCAACTGGCCCTATTCTTTCAAGCACTTCAAACGGCCCACAATATCTAGGTGACAACTTGGCACAACTTCCAAGCTTCAAGGAACTCTTCCTTGCCCTCACTCTGAGGTAAACATGATCCCCAACACGGAACTCCCGGTTCACCCTATGCTTATCTGCATAGCTTTTCTATCTATCCTGTGTTGTTTTCAGCTTCTGCCTGATCTTTACAACCTCTTGCTCCATTTCCTTGAGCAATTCTGGCCCAAGCAAAATCCTATTCACTGGATTTTCCCAAGTCACTGGTGTTCTACACCTTCTTCCATACAATGCTTCATACGGACTCATCTCCAAGGATGCTTGCTGTCCATTGTTATAAGCAAACTCTACCAAGTGCAAGAAATCTTCCCACTTGGTTGGTTTGTCCATTACGTACATGCGAAGCATATCTTCAAGCACCTGATTAACTCTCTGTGTCTGACCATCTATCTGAGGATGGTATGCAGTGCTGAAGTTTAGCTTTGTACCCAAATCTACAAACAACCCCTTCCAAAAGTTGGAAGTGAACTTGACATCTCTGTCAGATACTATTGCCTTTAGCAGTCCATGCAATTTGAATATCTCCTTCATGAAGATCTTGGCAATGTCACTAGCCTCATATGTAGACTTAACTGGTATAAAATGTGCTGCCTTGGTCAACTTGTCTACCACAACCATGATAGAATCATGTTGTCTCCAAGTCATCGGCAATCCTGTAATAAAATCCATGGAAATAACTTCCCATTTCCATTCCAGAACTGGCAAAGGCTGCAACAAACCTGCTGGATGTTGATGCTCAACCTTTACCTGTTGACATTTTATACACCTTGAAATGTATTCAGCCATATCCTTTTTCATACCTGGCCAAAAGTACTGCTTTCTAGCTGTAGCAATTGTCTTCTGATATCCTGGGTGACCAGAATACGGAGCTTGATGGATCTCATCCATGACAACTCTCCTTAAATCTGCTACATTCGGAATATAAATCCTACCTTTATAAGTAAGAAGACCATCTTCTTCCAATTTATATCCCTCGTACCTCTTCTCAAGACTTTGCTGCTGCAATTTGTCTTTTACCTGCTCATACAATTCATCTCCAGCAACATGATTAACAATCTGCTGCCTCAAATCTGATTGGAAAATACTAAGAGATGCCACATGCATTTCCTACATCTTCCCGCTGAGTGCATCAGCTACCTTATTTTCCTTTCCTTTTATGTGCTTGATCTCAAAATCAAACTCACATAAAAACTCCAGCCATCTTGCTTGCCTAGAATTCAGAGTAGGCTGATCAAATAGATACTTTAGTCCACAGTGATCTGTTCTGAGCTCAAATCTCCTGCCCATCAAGTAATGTCTCCACATCTTGAGAGCGTGTACTATGGCAGCAAGCTCTAGATCATGAGTGGCATAGTTCTTCTCATGCTCCTTCAACTTTCTCGACTCATAGCATATTACGTGGTTGTCCTGCATAAGGACTCCTCTAAGCCCTTGTCCACATGCATCGGTACATACGACAAAATCTTTCTCTGGATCTGCAACTTTCAATACTGGCGCACTAGTGAGAAGATTATTCAACTGCTGGAAGCTTTCTTCACACCTCGATGTCCATTCGAACTTCATCCCCTTCTTTTGCAAAGAAGTGATAGCATGTGCAACTTTGGAGAATCCCTCAATGAATCTCCTGTAGTATCCCGCAAGTCCCATGAAAGACCTTACATCTGTCACATTTCTAGGAGTAGGCCAATTCATAATGGCTTCAATCTTTTCAGGGTCCACAGATATACCCTCCTCCGAGATAATGTGACCCAAATACTGAATTCTATTTCTATAGAAGTCACACTTGCTCAGTTTTGCATACAACTGGTGCTCCCTGAGCACTTGCAATGTCAATCTCAAATGCTCTTCATGTTCTTCCTCATTCTTAGAATAAACAAGAATGTCATCAAGGAAAACAAGAACAAATTTATCCAGATACCTACTGAAGACACTGTTCATAAGGCACATAAATTTAGTTGGTGCATTTGTGAGACCAAACGGTACCACTACAAACTCATAATGCCCATACCTTGTCCTGAAGGCTGTCTTATGAATGTCTTCATCCTTGATTCTTACCTGATGGTAACCAGACCTCAAGTCAATCTTGGAAAATACCTTTGCTCATCTCATTTGATCAAAGAGGTCATCAATCCTAGGCAAAGGATATGTATTCTTCACAGTAACCTTGTTCAACTGTCTATAATCAATACATAACCTGAGTGTACCATCTTTCTTCTTTATAAATAGAACTGGTGCTCCCCAAGGAGACACACTTGGTCGGATATACTTCTTGTCCAACAACTCTTGTAGTTGCATCTTCAATTCTAGCATCTCCGGTGTACTCATCCTGTAGGGTGCCTTGGACACTAGTGCCGCTCCTGGCACAAGTTCAATGGTGAAATCAATGTCCCTCTTTGGAGGAAGCCCTGGAATCTCATCAGAAAACACATCCCTGAATTCCTGTAGCTGATAGTCCTCCAACCTAGGAGTTTCATCTCTCGTTTCCTCCAAAATCTGAGCTGCATACAACTGGAAACCCTTCCTACAGAACTTCTTTAACTGCATTGCCGAAACTTGCCTCACTGAGATTACCTTTGGAATGCCTTTCACAATTACGGGGTTCCCTTCTTCATTCATACACTCAAAAGTCTTATTGTAGCAATCAAGCTTCACCCTATGAGCTTCTAACCAATCCATTCCAATGAGAACATCATAGGAACCAAGTGGTAGAACATTCAGATCTAAACAAGTGACCAATCCATTCATGACCAATGGACACTTCTCTACAACTTCACTAACCTTTCTCTTAGTTCCAGTGGCTAGCTGTACTAACCAAGACTTCCTATGCTTTACTTTCTTAAAAGAACAAATTTCCACTACTCTAGGAGTAATGTAACTGTGAGTAGAACCTGGGTCAATCAAAATAGAAACAGATTGCTCAGCAATATTACTTGCTACTTCAACCACAGCTGACTGGCGATCTGCTTGGCGGTCCTCTAGTGCTGCATAAATCCTAGGAACTGCCCTTGCTACTTGACCCACTGTTTCTGCTTCTTGAACGTTATAAGCTGGCCTCGCACTCTCATTCTCGAGTGGACAATTCCTATGCATGTGGGGTCCTCCACATTTCCATTATTGAAGTGGCCCTCTATTCTGTGGTGGATCTTTAGGCTTTTCTCCTGCCACTCCAACTGGCTTACTTGCAGCTTGAGATGGCTGCTTCTGCTGATTCCTGAAGCTAGAAGGTTCGAAACCTTTCTTTCTTTGGTCAAACTTCTCATTCTTCTTGTCCTTCCATGCCTTGTGGTAATCAGGTTTACCCTTGCTTTGCTCATAGCAATACTTAGCCTTTCTTATTGCTTCTTCAAGAGTCCTAGGTTCATAGAACTCAATTCTATCTTTGTAAGACTGGGGTAATCCACTCAGAAAACGCTGGACCTTTACCTTTTCATCTCTGATGTACCAGATATACCTCAATAGTTCCAAAAACTTATTTGCATACTCTTCCATGGTTTGTTGTCCCAATCTCAGCTCATGGAAATCCTTAATCTTGTCATCATAATACCTGTCAGATAGGTATTTCTGCTTGAAATACTTCTTGAACTGCTTCCACTTAAGTCTCCTTTCACTGATCCTCTTCACTTGCTTGAAGTGTTCCCACCAAATGGATGCTCTTTCATTCATATTGAATATGGCAACTCTTGCCTTCATGTTTCCTGAATAATCATGCACTTGAAAGTACTTTTTAATCCCAAGAAGCCAAGCTTCAGCCTCTTGTCTAGTCTTTACCTCACCATCAAATGTAGGAGGTTTAGCTTTCTTAAATTCATCTCGAGTGCGATCCCTATGGTGTCTCTTTCTTTTTATTTTATGGGAAGGTGAACTTGAATCCCCGCTAGATTCTTCAGAATCAGATGACCCACTAGGAGTCCTTCTCCTTCCCCTAGTACTGCTCTTACTGCCTTCTGGCTTTGCTGTATCTCGTCCAGAATCTATCTTCTTATGCAAGTCTGTCAAACTCTACAACATTGCAGCATTCAACTGATGCTGCTCTTCTTGGGATTTTATTAGGCTTCTCATAGTAGCTGCAACATCTGATGGGGTCTCTTGGAATCTCCTTCCATTTAACTCAATGTCATCATTCCTATTACGGACATTTTCTCCCATGGCATCTCGGGCATGCTCATCAGAATCCCGAGCATCATACCCATCATGGGTTCTCATACTGAACCACCTCTTACTTACCAAACTGCACTATCTGGAATACTTCTCTTGAAGGTGACTATAATTCTACAAACGTGTTAATAACACAATTGTTAGATGCATAGCATTGATATAAACCAGCATTACTTACCTTTTCCTGGAATAACCATAAAATAACAAATGCCCAAACACACAAAAATTTTCTTCATCCAAGAACGTCTATCTGAGGGGGACGACGGGGGTCAAGGGGGCTTGCCCCCTTGTGGCTTCCCTGCGCCACTACAGGGCGGGTCGAGGGCAGCGCCCTCGTTTTTTTGTAAATCATTGGTTTTTGCACAATCTGGCGCATTATCTTGCTGCCTCTTTCCTCATTTTATCCCCTGAAAATTCTCTGAAAACAGCTGAAAAATCCTTCTGAAAACAGCTGAAATCGGCTCCCGGAACCATTGTTGCTTCCACCGAATCGGCTCCTCTACCATTCTCCCTTTCACCGAATCGGCTATCTTTCTGATCGGCTGTCAGAGCCTTTCCATATCGGCTATCGGATGCCTTCGGATTCTGCAACGGCAGACGCTCCTTCCCTTTCCTCTTTCGATCGGCGCACTTTCTCTTGCGGCGTTGGCAGTCTTTTTGATCGGCCGGCAAATGCCTCCGGCTTCCGCAACGGTGGACGCTCGAAAGCTCCAAACCTTCCGCAACGGCGACTCTCAAAAAGCTCCAAACCTTCCGACTTGGAGGAATATCAACGTCGGGCGTCGGCTGACTCTGACATCGGAAGTCTTAATGATTTGGTCTTCCGCAACGGCGGGCAGAAAACTTCACCAATTCGCCCGCAACGGCGAAAGCCCACTTCGCCAGCTCTTTCGATTTGGCGCTTGCAACAACTTGAAAATCGGACGTCAGACCACTTTCGTAACGTCGGACATCGGACCACTTTAGTAACGTCGGACGTCGGACCACTTTCCCTTCCAATCGTTCCGACACTTAGACAAATTTTTAAACCTTTCTGTGGCGTCAGCGGTCAGATGACTTTACGATCGGCTGCAGAATCACTTCGCCCTCCGCAACGGTGGGTGGGAGACTTTACCAATCCTTCCGCAACAGCGGACGGGGACTTCACAAAACCTTTCGCAACGACGAACAAGAACTTCATGAAACCTTCTGCAACGGCAGACGAGAACTTCCCCAGTTCTTCCGACTGCTCCAACACTTAGCCAAATTTTTGAAATTTGTTGTCTTCAATTTTCCTGATTGCTGCTAAGCAGAAGACAAACCTGCTTCTGTCACTGCTTATTCTTGGCCCATAGAGGCCCATTGCTGCAACCCAAAGCTCTGATACCACGTTATCACGTCCCCATGCCTCCGACCGGCGAAGAGGACGCGACTACAAGCTTTATCAGACAGGGCTAACCGCCCATGAACATGTACAAGCTTGAAAATTTCATGAAACAGAATGCTAAAAGGGAATTTGAGCTAGAATGTGCACACATGAATGTTTATCCTACACAGATGCATTTTAATCATCATACACAGCTACAATTATATATCTTGCACAGTGGAAACATCATGCATTCAAACAAGCATTCTTCAACATGTTCAGTTCATTTTCATTAACAGTAAATATTGAATTGCAGAGATAAAATGCAGAAGATCACTTACCTTATAATGAACTTCTTCCGCAACCAGCTACGTCGCTGCAACGTTCCACCCAACCATAGGCCGGCGTGCTCCTTAATCTCTCAGCAACGCTGCCACCCCCGAGCTGGGCATGATTCTCCAAGGAATAAGGGAACTAGAACGATTACACATAGCCAAGGATGTCCAAAACACACAGCCAAGCCAACAAAGTTGGGTTTATCAGGCCATTAAGGAGCTGGAGAAGGCAAATTGCTAAGCTGGTGAGCTCATTACAGAGCCAAGGACACCTACACCAGAACTAGCTTGACCTCTAAGACACCCATCCACACCCAACACAAGGAATCAGTCCCTTCTCTGCTACACAGTCCCTCAGGCCCTGTATTCCCTTCCAGTGCTATTCAGGGGTGATGGAGAAGAAGGCCAGCCCTCTAGCTCTGTCTGTGTAGTTCCAGCCACCATGTTTATCAAGCAACTAAGCCAACATCCCTACTCTTCTCACAGTCCGAAGACCAACCATTGCACACAAGCAATTAAGTCAGTTGTCACAGCCTAAACAGGAAAACGAACTCTGAGTCATTATTGGCCCTATCGTGGCCAAAATGACTCTCAGGCGAATTTACAACAGCCCCCAACATGTAATAAGGACCACAACAACCACAACCAACAACGTGGAAGAACACAGCTCATCCTGGGCAACGAAATCACCAAGAAAACGTATACAGACCGAGCTGGGGAAGAAATTACAGTCTCCAAGCCTGTGGGTGAACGTGAGCAACAATGTAAAACCTAAAATTAGCCGGTGGGGAAGGGATACGGCCACATCATCTGCAAATCCGTGGGGAAATAAACTACGTGGGTAAAACCCCGAAATTTCTGTCCGTGAGACCAAAAACGAGAAAGGAATCCTCTGCGTGAGAATACCCAACAATAGAGAGGACGTGAATTGCAGAAGAAAATCGTGGGTGCTCAGCAATTCATGGGGTGAAGATGAATCTCTGCGTGAGGAGATGAACAGCCAAAATCGTGGGTGGAGTGTGCGTGTGGGTGAGGACTGACAGTCCTGCCACCCCAGCCCCCAAAATCATTAACTGCTTCAACCACCAGCAGTAATTCTTCAATGAGAGTGGTTGGAAATAAAAACAAGGGAATGAGACATATGGGTTTTTCTCCTTTTGTCCAAAGTTGGACAAATCGCCCCCCCTTACCTCCTTATCCTTGGGAAAATCATGCCCCATTCGATTTAGTTTCCGCGACCGTAGTTGGTTGTGTTCATTTTAATTAATTATAGATGCATATTTACATGATGACCAATATAATATATGCCGCATGCCCCGATATACCATCGGTGACAATTTGAATCCAAAACATAGCATTACCGATCAATGGTGGGG
>LPNX010776068.1:2748-56072 GCA_001517045.1 Pseudotsuga menziesii
TAAATTTCCTTTCTTGGCAACGTTAAACTTGCCAGATTTGTGTAAACTAATGAATGACCCGATGAGGCATGATCCCTCCTGGCCACCTGTACCTACCAAGTTTCCCTCGGACATCCCAAAATTCAAAGGAAATGTTGGTGAAGATCCTGGGGCTCATGCCACCACTTTTCATTTATGGTGCTCTTCCAACTCACTAAATGAAGATTCAGTTCGGTTGAGGTTGTTCCAAAGAACCTTAACAAGTAAAGCAACAAAATGGTACATTGAGTTGCCT
Source organism: Pseudotsuga menziesii (assembly GCA_001517045.1). Lineage (NCBI taxonomy): Eukaryota > Viridiplantae > Streptophyta > Pinopsida > Pinales > Pinaceae > Pseudotsuga > Pseudotsuga menziesii. Next base: position 3,023 of record LPNX010776068.1, read on the forward strand.
TCTGCTGCGTTCAGCAGTTTTTGGGACTTGGATAACGCATTCCTTAGTCACTTCCAGCTTCATGTCCAATATGATTTCAGAACAGACTTGTTGTCTACCTTTCGGTAGAACAAGGACACCCATATCCTGGATCACATACAAGAGTGGAGGAGGAGGAAGAGCCTTATTAAAGCCACTATTCCTCTCGAGTTCTTATTAGAATGGTTCCTTAAATCCCTATTGCCTTATATATCCAAGGACGTATCTAATTCAGCAGTGATGAATGAGGAAGGAGCTATCCTCATGGCCCAGCAACTTTATTTCATATATTCTCAGTCTGGGATATTATATGGGATTATCCCTGAGGCACTGAGGCCAACACACGATGCAGAGAAACCTAAGCCTGGACCCTATGCCGATGGTGTGGTTGGTTCTGTTAATTCTACCACTATAGAATCTTTGGCCAAACAGCTCCATCAGTTGTCTGTCAAACATTCTATGGTGGAGGCAGCAAAGGCTGACCCTCACCCCAAAATGCAAATGTTTTTGCACTAACCTCTCAGAAGGGAAATCAGCATCCCGATGGGAAAAAGAAGAGAGGAAATAAAGGGGAGAGAAATCAAAACAAGCTGAAACCCGCGAATAATGCTGATGGGGGAAAGAAAGAAAAGAAGAAGGTGAAATTCCCATGTAAGTTGTTCCATGAAGATCACCTCACCCATATTTGTTCCCTTATGGAACAAGCTCAGAAACTGTTAAAATATCAAGAACCGGCTGTCCTAAAGGATCCATTCCCCCAGGGGCAAAATTCTGCTACAGCTTCAAATGCAGCAAGGGGCACACCAAATGCCCCTAAACCCAATTATATCAACATGGTTCGATCTCAAACTTTACTACATACCATGAATAAGAACTATGAAAAAGAGACCTCGGAGAAGGGTAAGTCCATAGGTGAAACTTCTAACCCTCTCCCGATTGAGAAACCTGCCAAAATTATGCCCAAGATACCGAAAGGTGTCTTTAATAAGACTTTGCATAATCCTAATTCTAGGGCTGTAGCAAACTACTCCGTAGTTGAAGACTTAGCCCAGACACCTTATGCAATGTCAGCTTTAGAAGTGTTACAGAGTTGTCCCACCCAACGGGATGCACTCTTAGCAGCTTTAGGTAGTATGGACTCATCGAGTCTCATGGCGAAATTTTATTTTTCTGATGTCAAAATTTGCCTACCTTATCATGTAGCCTTGTTGATAGATTTCATCCATGGTTGAAAGACCATTGGAAGGGCAGTTGTTGATGAGGGTGCTTCTACATGTGTTATGTCCTTGTCATGTTGGAAAGCTCTTGGATCCCCAGAGCTGGTCTCGTCAAACACCCTACTTACTACTTTTGATGGAAGGTCATTCTGTCCACATGGTATCCTACCGACTTTTGAAATTAAGCTGGTAGGGAAAGCGGTGTCTGTTGAGGTGGAGGTGATTGATGCACCTTTGGACTATAATTTTCTCTTGGGAAGAAGTTGGACTTATGCCATGTATGCTATTGCATCGGCCATCTTTTGGGTGGTAGTGTTTCCACACGAAGGGAAGTTGGTTACTGTTGACCAACTCAATTTTACTTAGAAAGTCCGCATGGGATATAATGAGTCCACTATACCATTGGTTGATCAGGCCAAACCTGTTGCATAGAGCTTAGGAGCTGGAATGTATGCATCATTGATGGGCACATTTGATCTTTCAGCTACGATTAATTATATAGGTTCTAGTAGTGTGGGAAATTCCATAGCCACGGTTGTTGATAGGACCAATCCTTGGGTTCTCCCTTCCCACCATGAACCTAAAGTGCCCTTATTGGTAGTGGACGTGGCTTATCAAGCTTATCAAGCTATCACCCAAACCATTCTGGTTCCACTCACAGTCTCAGAGGAACTAGAAGAAGTCTATTTTCCTACTTGGGTAGAAAACTCTTTGCATTCTACAGATTGCTTAGATATTGTTTTACCTTCGGATGAATCCATTCTGGAAGCCATGTGTGGATGAGCTAAGATCTGTGAAGATCTTCACCATTGATCCTATTTTCTTCCAGAATTAAGCAAGATAGAGAATCAAGAGTTTCATGTGAGATTGGCAGATGATGTTGATATGCCCATTAATCCCTTACCAAGGGAAGGAATGTTTGCTAAGGGGAATATGGAAAATATTTCTACTACCATCCCTATCAACATCTCTGTAAATCCTGATGTTGTGGAAAATATACATATCGGCGCAAACTGCTCTCTTGAGGAGATTGCGATATTTACAGCCTTATTTAAGGAATTATGCGACATTTTTTCCTGGTCATATGAGGAGATGCCAGGCATTGATCCATCTATAGTCGAGGACGAGATATGAACATACCCTGATGCTAAACTTGTTTGGCAAAAGTTGAGACCTGTTAACCCGCGTAAAGCAACAGTAGTGAAGGCTGAAGTGGAAAACCTGTTGAAAGTCGGTTTTATTTATCCCATAGCTTTGACGGAATGGGTATCCAACCCTGTTCCTGTTGATAAGAAGCAAGGGACCATACGCATCTGTATTGACTTTAGAGATTTAAACAAAGCTTGTCCTAAGGAAAACTATCCCATGCCATTTATAGATCAAATTATTGATGCTTGCATGGGAAGTGAAGTTTTTTCGTTTAGGGATGGTTTCTCCAGATATAATCAAATTCAAATAAAACTGGAAGACCAACACAAAACTACTTTCATTTGTCCTTGGGGTGCCTTTGCGTACAAGAAAATGCCCTTTGGATTGAAAAATTTTGGGGCTACCTTTCAGCGGGCAATGAATTTTGCCTTTCATGATATCAAAGCCATTGTTGAACCCTACCTTGATGATTTGCCTGCACATTCTTGCAAGAGGATTGATCATCCAGATCACTTGTGTTTGATATTTGAACGATGCAGATACTATAAAATTCGCTTGAATCCCCACAAGTGTGTGTTCTGTGTCGATTCAAGGAGATTCCTCGAATTCATTGTCTATAACAAAGGCATTCAAGTGGATCCGTTAAAAGTTGAGGCCATTGTAAATCTTCCTCCTCCTTGTTCAATCAGGAAGCTTCAGAGACTACAGGGAAAGTCCAATTTTCTTTGATGTTTCATTGTAAACTATGCCAAGATTATTAAGGGTTTCATGCACCTATTAAAATAGGACACCCCATTTGTATGGGATGAAACTACACAACTTGCATTCAAGGCATTGAAAAAAGCTTTGTTGTCAGCACCATTATTGTGTCCGCTAGATTACTCTAGGGATTTTATATTGTACCTGGACGCATCTAAGCTGACCATAGGGGTAGTCCTAGTCTAGGAGGACGATAAGCTCCAAGATCATGTCGTTTACTATCTTAGTCGTGCTTTAGCCGTACCTGAACTTAGGTACTCCCACACCAAGAAGTTGGCTTTAGCAGCTGTTTATGTTGTTCAGAGGTTACGTCACTGCATCTTACTAAGGACTACGACAGTAGTGGCAGATGTTAATACTTTTCAATATGTTTTGTCCCGACGGATACTTCGAGGAAAATTCAACAAATGGATATTCATTCTCCAAGAGTTTGACTTGGATTTTCAATTCGCCAAATCCAAAAAATACTTAGTTTTTGCGGAGATTATTGTAGAATTTCCAATAGAAGAGGATCTAGCTATTGAAGAAGACTCATTCCCAAATGAGCACATCTTTTTGATTTCCACCTCTGATCCCTGGTACGGAGATATACTTATATATATCCACACTTTGAAGTATCCTGTAGCTTTCTCGGAGGAAGAACGATGTAAGTTATGCCTACATGCCAAGAACTACCTCATCATAGGAGATAATTTATACCGTAGGGGGGTAGATTCCATTTTGTGTCGATGTCTTACCCATGAGGAAGTGGACACTGTCCTAATTGATTCCCATAGTGGAGCGTGTGGGGGTCATTTATCTGGGTTAGCAATGACCCAGAATATATTACGTGTCGGTTATTTCTGGCCCACAGTCTTTAAATATTGTGTGGAAGCAGTGAAGCACTGTCATCCTTGTTAGCTTTACACCAGAAAAATGCGGTCACATCTCAATCTGTTATTTCCCATCATCTCAGTAGGCCCCTTCATGAAGTGGGGGATTGATTATGTGACATGTAACCTAGCCTTAGCTGGGGGCACAAATATATCATTGTCGTTGTGAACTATTTTACGAAATGGGCAGAGGCAATGCCCACCTTTAAAGCTAACGGGGAAACTGCAGCTTTCTTCATGTTCAATCAAATTATAGCATGATTCGATATACCCAAGGTGATTGTCACTAACCATGGCAGTCATTTTCAAAATAGCATGATGACTAAACTAACCACTATGCTAGGGCTTAGACAAGAACATTCATCTTCGTTCTATCCTCAAGCAAATGGTCAGGTCGAGGATGTTAATAAGACTTTGAATACTATCCTCAAACATACTATTAATGCATCCCATTCCAACTGGCATATCATGCTATATCCTACACTTTGGGCATATCGGACTAATGTAAAAAATGCTGCGAGGTTTTCGCCTTTCCAACACGTCCATGGAGTGGAAGCTGTTACCCCGATTGAATGTGAAATCTCGTCTTTAACAATTGATATTCATGTGTTACCTGATACAACTAATCTTGAAGAATGTCTATTACATTTAGAACATCTTGATGAACAGCATAAAGATGCACTGACAGCAAACCAAGCTCATAAAAATAGGGTCAAAAGCCAATATGATAAATCGGTCAAGCCTCGAATTTTCTCTAAGGGGTAACTTGTTTTTCTCTGGGACCAAGACAAAGAACCCCTGGGGACAGGAAAGTTTAGGTCTATGTGGTTAGGACCTTAGATCATGTCGAAAGTGTTAAAGAAGGGCACATATGAATTGATAAATTTCGATGGGAATAAGCTGGTTGAGCCTAGAAATGGGCTCTACCTGAAAAAGTACTATGCTTAGGCTTAGCACTTTTTCTTATATTTTATTTGTATATATTTTTATGTAGACTAGTTCATCGGTTTATGCTTTTTATACCATCTGCTGGTTGTTTTAGATGTCTTCTGAGAGGTTCATAGGTTTCGCTGATGGTGCCAGTCACCACACTTGTAATTTAGCTTCAGCTGCATGGGTCATTTATTCACCCTCAGGACAGTTAGTTGCCTCAGGTGGCGTTTTCTTAGGTCCCGCTTCCAATAATGTGGCTAAATATAGGGCTGTCATTGAGCTTCTATGGGATGCTTTTTCACATGGTATCACTCAGCTGGAAGTCCAACTGGACTCTCAACTGGTGGTTTCCCAGCTCAATCGGGCTTATCAGGTGTGGAACCCTATTCTATTACGTCAGTTTATGCAAGTTAGGTTATTGGAAGTAAATTTTGAGTTCATTACACTCAATCATATTCCAAGGAATCAAAATTCATTAATTGATGCATACGCTAATTACATCTTGGATTGGCATTTAACACATCTTATATAAAAGTATACAGCAAACACATAAAAAACATTTGTAAATAAACCAGCAATATATGTGTGTGTGTGTGTGTGTGTGTGTGTGTGTGTGTGTGTGTGTGTGTGTGTGTGTGTGTGTGTGTGTGAATATCTGTCCATATAGACAGGTCGAGTATCTAATCCTCGGATCTAGTCATAACTGTATAATATACAAAAAATATACAAAATATGGATCTAAGTCCATCAAAATTCCCCTAGGTCTAAGCTTGACCATCCTGGTCCCCCCAGTCACCCTGTACTTTGGCTTCTTTAGCCTCTTCGGCTTCGGCAGCCTCAACAGCATCTATATATACTAGTACTGCTCTAACTACTCACCTTAGAAGGTGTATCCAGATAGGTGGTACACCAACCATGAAATCATGAATGATGGTTGGGATGTGCTCAATCCGTAAGGTAGGTACTCTCTGGGTAATCCTAGCCAGCTTCCCCTCGAGAACCCTAATCAAGCCCTGGTCTTCTCCTAAGATAGGATGTACATACATACGTGGATTCCCTTTAGGGAGGACTGGTCCAATATCTTCATTTTGACATTTTAAAAGGATTAGAACTCTTATAGATATGCATATATATTTATATTTAAAATTCTTAAAAATTTTAAAATTTTGAAAATAAAAATTACCTAACTCTCCCCATGCTCCTCCTGGAGGGAGGATGAGGTCAGTATCACCATGGAAATCCATTTCAACATATGGAAACTACTCCAAAGGTGGCAATTATCGCTCCCACCAAAATTAGAAGTCATCATCATAGACACTCTGCACCGATCCACCACCTCCCTAGTGGAGGAAAATATCTCCCCATATACTCAACCTAGGTTGACGAGGAGAACGAACTGGTAGTGGCACTGCAGGACTCAATCTTGGCACTCTCTCAAAGAAGAAGGCTACTAGTATGCAGGAATAAACACAATTATTCCTCCTACCTCTCTTGCAGTCAGAGAGTTGTTTTCTCATAATCGGGATCACTCCTGAACACCAGTCATTTAGGGCTCCCTGCATACAATCTACTGCTAGTATCATCTAGTTCGGAGTTGCAAGGTGGAGTGATGACGACCCTACAACCCTAACTATAGTAATCGTAAAGGAAGGTTTCTTATGTGAACAATAGGGATGCAGCTACCCCTCTTTTGTGTGCCTGACGCGTAGTATATATCAATATAGTTCTATACACTTAGAGGATCACCGCCTCTGCTGGTTCCTTCCAAGTATTCTGGAGCTCCCCATCATGATAGACCAGCAATGAAATAGATATCCTCCGAAGTAATCTCCAAAGACTCACCTTGAAGGTCAAACATGCCCAAGTCATGATCCCAATAATTTATCAGGAACTCTAAGAGGCGGACATTGGCCCACATGGGTGAGGTACAGAAAAACTTCAGTAACCCACTTTGATGTAAAATATGCACTGTGGGCGCATCTTGAAGAGCTTATTGCTCCATGTCTTCATGTTCTCTCTCCCTCCACTCAAGCACCATCTTACATACTCTTTTTTCACTTCACGCAACATACATGACTGTCTTTTAAGGCAGTTTGCATATTGTACGTGACCGTCCTTCGGACAACCCGTGTATAGAACGCGCGTACGCGAATTTTACTATACCAAACCTGCGTACACAGTGTTGTTGTTTTGAGGGCATCTAAAAACATGAAATTAGGGCTCAATTTTGACAAATGCTTGGATGAAAAGAAAGAGCATGAAGTGTAGTCTTAACTGACACTTTCGGTTTTGGGAATGGTCCACCGAATCGTCCACACCAAGCAATTAAAGGTAGAGGTATAAAATTGTCTTTTATGGTTAAAAATCCAAATGGTGAGTTTTTTTTTTATGTTTTGAACTATTTATAGAAAATTTATTTTTCAAGTGGGTTTTTTCCCTATAGTTCATAATTTGTAAAACTAATACCATATTTGTTCTTCCATGTGACAGGTTTATCATCGTTTTTAAAGTGTTTTTGCTCATATAGGATGGTTTTTTGGCATTTCACATGCATTCTGCATCTATACCTACTCCATCTTAAACCTAGCATTAACATTTTTACGACGGACTATGGTATTTTTTAACCATTAGCTCCTTGTCCTTACCATTGTTGTTCCATGGATAGGGCCTTCCTACCATGAGTATCCTCATTTAGAAAATATTTAATGTCTTTCGATACTCATGCTGCAACTGCCATAGGTTCAGGGGAATCTTTTTAGCTATTTTTCACAGCAAATTGAGCCTCATTTTGGTCTCTTTTTACAAGCTATCCCTTTATAGGACTCCCTGCCCTTATGGAGTTTCTTTAGGACCAGATCTAACTCCTTAAAAATAGACTTGACTACCGAGCAAACTTGTCTGTTCAAGCTCGTTAAGAATATATGAATGGGCATACACATTGGTGGTAGGTTATCTCTTTCTCGGACCATGTGGAATAATATGAGAAAGGATCACTCTCTTTTCTATGGAATTGAGAAGAATATTCTCAGGTATAGGTTTATCACTTTTCCGGACCTGAGAGACTAAATTTACGGAAAAGGAACACCCGGTATGAGCTTAGTTTTCTCTTTTTCGTGCTCTGGACCTAAACATGAAAAAGATTTTGAGTGTACTTTGTGTCCTTGTCATGCTCGTTAAACACTAAGAACAAATCATCGAGTTTATTCTTGTAAGCCCCATTTCTCGTACTCAAATGGATCTTTCTGAGTGATCTTGCTTTCCTTCACACTCGTAAAACTTAAGCTATATGCTACTCTCGAAGGACCATTGGGTAGGTGGTAATTTAACCTTTTTTGGACCTCCTTGACTAAGTACAAAAAAGTTTCACCTTTTCTTCTACGGAAGTTAAGAGAGTTATTTTGTGGTATGTTTTATGCTTTTCTGGCCTTAGAAGACTAAATTGGACGAAAAAAGACCCCCCTGGAGTCTTCTTTGGAATTTTCAGACTCTCTAAATATGAAAACACCAAGTGAGCATGTAGTAGTTCGGGCTCGTAAAATCCACGAATCAGTGACACTATCAAGCATTATGCCCTCTTCTCTTCAATCTTGTCAAAAAATGAAGAGAGATCTGATTTGACTTTCCTGGACTCGTTAAAATTTGACAGGGAAGGTAAGGAAGAAGTTTTCTTTTAGTTCTCAGTTAGTGGCATCATGTCATCCTTGAACAAAGCACTCTCTACTTTTTCCGATACTCATGTCTCAGTGTTCACTTTCAGTTCATCTATTACTTAGAGTTTCTTACTCCTCCTATTATCAGTTCTACTTGGGGAATCTGATCATGTCTCCTACATGACAGATAAGTTTAGTTGTCTTATCTGTAAAGTTAAAAATTTTCCTTGGGTCATCTCTGTCTCGTGCTCACTGTTCAAGGATTTAACCCCGTGTCTGATCTATATCCTGATTCCATCATTGTCATATCTATTACTACTTGTGTATCCCTTCCTTTACCCAGTTCCTAGTCACTCTTGTGATCTGTTGGAGGATCTATTTCCTTCCTTATCACAGTATAGTTCCGAATCAACACTTCCTAATGATGAAGACCTAGAGTTTTGACGATTGTACCTCAAGATTCACTTTCATTATTGGTGAATTCCTTTGCTTTAGTTTTTTATTATCACCTATTGATTGACAATCTATTGAATCCACTCCATGTTTGACTTCAATAACATCTATTTACATGGCTTAGATTGTACTAGTTCTTTGATATTGTTTATGAAGTCCTTAGTTTCGCATTCATGGACTAAGTTGGGCAAGATTATGTTGTGATTACTTACACAACTTCTAGATATTTGAAGACTCATCATTGTTGTATATTGTGGCTTCGATCCACCTTTGTAATATACATGGTCTTGTACCCGTACTATATGATGTACTCAAACATTGTAAAGGAGCTAGTGTTACAGTATATTGAACATAACATCCTCATATATGACTTTGTATATGACATTATTATGTATTTGTTTTAGGTACTACCTCTGCTCCATTGGACTTCTGAGTTCTCCAAAGATAATGATTAGAATGTATTTCGGCCATCGCTTCCTAATGACCTCACACATTAGGAGGCATCTGTTATTAACCCAAATGGCACTTCTTTGTCCGAGTGCTGACATTCCTTCTATTGGTACAAAAAAGGACATTTGAGGATTGAAGTTTGTCAAAACACTATAGATGGGCATGCCATGAGATGCATTTATCCTTCTACCAGCTTGCCATTTTATTTTTCTAAGTGTAGATTGGAGTATGCAACTATCTCCATTGAAACTCGCGTACATACACGACTCTCTTTGTTGACAACTTGTGTACTATACACGACTATCTCCATTACAACCCGTGTACAGATATGTACATAGGTTTCCTTTAAGAGACTCGCGTTTCATACGCGGGTTGCTTATATTAATAGTCGCGTGCATCTCCATTCGACATTAAAAAATATAAATCATGATTAATGGAGATTAGTTGGGCCTTAATCATCAACTACCCCAACCATCTCAACCTCCTCAACCTTCGAAACTACTCTATTTCAAAAAGTATAAATAGAGACCTTGGGGAGGGCATTAAGGAGATGAATATTGGAGAGCAAAGTTATGTTGGTCGCATATCTTCAGAAGTCTTGGAGCAGCAGAACTCAAAGTCCTTTGGTTACAGAGGATTCCTTGTCTCAGGCATTGGGTTGTACATTTATCTCATTCACTGATTATTAATAAAGAGAATTCTTCTTCCAACATTATGTTGAGTCTCTTTCATGTATTAGGGTTTGATGAATATATTTGATTAAGCACTATATATGTTGTTTATCTAACCTGTTATATATACATGTATAAGATTTTACTTGGATAATTCGCTCTTTGCAGGTGAAGGAGGTGCATCCCTGAAATCTTTGGAGAGAAGCAGAGTGGAAGAAGATAAAGCTTGGATCAACCTCCGGTAATCGGTAAGTCCAATATTTATTCCTATTTCCTTTCTATATTTAACTAAAGCTAATTGTCTGCAAGTTTTAGAAGTAAGTTGGTAACTCCAGACCCTAGGTTATAAGGGTGTTTATTCCTAAACAACAGTTAGTGACAAGAAAGTGTCTGAAATGGAGGTAAAGTTAGACAAAATTAGTGTTCCCGACAAGATACAACTCCATAAACAAATTGGAGATGTTATTTACTCTCATTTAATACATGATATTATGAAAATTAATAAATTGCAGTCCCTTGTAGATAAGATGGAGGTTCAATTGAAGCATGAAAGGGTGGAAAATAAAGCAAATTTGATTCAAATTTAAAAAGTTGCAGGGAGATGTTGTAAGCTTAGGGACTGAACCGGGTAATATGCAGGCGACCAAAAAGCTTCTAGAGGAGAAGTACAATACCATTCAAGTATTGAAGAAGAAGCTTAAAGTCCCTAATGTTGAACATGCTCAGTCCTTAGAATTATTTACACTTCAGGAGGAAAAAGAGAAAATTTATCAAGAGATGATGGACTACAAAGAAAAATCATTGAAACTGCAGGAAGAGAAAAACAAGTGGCAAGTAGAAAGAACCAAATTGATGGCTCAAATTTTGAAGTTGAAAAAGGATCATAATGATGAAAAAGAAATTATGGAAGAATTGATGAGTCAAACTCCTATTGACACTTATTTACCCCTTGTAAATATTGAAAGACCATTAAATGAATTTTCTGCAGATGATTTATTAGCCCCTATTTCATAGGTAAGTCTGAAAAGAGGTGGAGATTAAAGAATTAAAAGAGGAAAATGAAAAAAATCAAATCAGAATTGGCTAAGAGCATCGAGGAAAAGAATAAAACATTAAATGATAAAAGCCAATTGCAGAAAAAGTTCAATGAATTAAAAGAAAGAAGTATGGGAAGAGCTCCTCTACAAGGAGCTAAACATTTAATTTGGGATACATTGTCTGTGGAAATCACCAAGTTTAGGCATTATTTAAATTTTATTGATGATGAAAGTGCACTAGTCAATTTAGCTACTCAAAGATTGAAGTTGGCCAATGAAACCATGGAAAAGAAGCCTTTGAATACTGCTCACAATGCTTCAAATTTTTTAAATTCTTTAACATATCAGAATTTGCAGGACATCAGGATTAAGGACATAGTAGCAATTGTGTTGTGGGAAAAGAAGTTTAGAAACAAACATCAACTCATGAAAGTGGTGCAGGATAAGGCGAATACAATGTCTTCACAGATAAAAGATTTCAAGCTTGCTTTTAAATATCTATTTGATGATGGTCTCCCTTCTTTTTAAGATGACGAAGGAAGGTTATTTTCCCAAGAGCAATATCACAGTTTATTAGTACAGAATCGCATGGACCATTCCAAGTTTGAAGATCTAGTTAAAGGGTTAACAGGAAATATCATTGTAGAAAAATTGACATAGGACTTTGAGATATTGGAGAAGCTTTTAATTATTAAGAAAGGATTGCCTACCGTGTCTTATGAAGCTTATGTGGATTTGGAGGTGTCCATTAGAGAGATGACAGAATACGACACAGCAAATGCAGAACAATGGAATATCGTGGAGAAATTCGGAAAGAACAAGTACATGCTTCATTCATGAAGATAGATGTTGCAGTTTGTGAAGCTGTTTGTTCGGGATACCTTGCAATCACTAAGTTTGCTATAATCAAGCAATCTATTATTTGAATCAAAGCTTGTAGTTTTTATTCCTAGTTATTAGGGATATGGTTACAAAAAACTTTTATTAACAGATTAATTGGTTATTGATCTTCTTGGGAAGAAACTATTTTTGTATATATTTGAATTTATTTGATGTATTGGAGGTTGGAACCCATAGGTTTGGACCGATGTTTTTGAGAACTTATGATTTTTGAATCAAATAACAAAGCTGAATGCTGGGTGATCTTCAAAGATTCATGTGTCGTTTATGTTACAGTCTGTGCCTTCTTTCCATGTAATTGTCTTCTAAGTGTTATCTTCTATTTTGTTTTTTTTCATATCTGAACATAGTGTTTAATAGTTTCAGAATTCATACATGTTATGCTATGGCTATTGTTTCAGATATTTCACAAATATTTCTTCTAAATTTGATATGGAATTCATCTTGTGATGCTCTATGTTAATGGACTGTTCATGTTTCTCTCCTATCGCCTAAAAATCAATGAATGACTGTGACTAGATTATTATCTTGCCTTTGTTGGGATTCCGTGTACGAAGCTTTGCATTATCTTTATCTGTTTTGAATCCATTACCCAATGGTTATATGTTTTGTTTCAACCATCTGCAAAACTTAAATTATTGATTTCAATATCTGGCTTTATTAAAATTTATATCTGAGAGATCCCTCTCCGGAAAGAAAAGCCAGTTTCTTTCGAAAGTGGTTTTTGTTGTTACCTTAAGATTACCTTTACAACCTTGGGTATATTTTGAGTGATAACATGGAGTTGCAAAGTTGCAGCTCAAGAAGATCAAAATCAGATAAATGAAGCTATATTGCAGAGTTTGATAGAAATCCAGGGAAAGATAAACTCTGGACATCAGACAGCTAATCCAGAAAGAAGCAGGAGTAGCGCCAGGGAAGATTCCCATAAAAGGTCACATGTCTCCGGGAGGAATTCCAGGGACAAAAGGAATACTCTAGAATGGACTACCAGTGGGTCACCTGATTCTGAAAAACCCAGTGGGGATTCAAGCTCCCCATCTCAGAGAAATAAGAGGAGGAGATGTCACAAGAACAATTCACAAGATGAATTCAAAAAGGCAAGCCCTCATACTTTTAATGGTGAGGTCAATACTGGTCAAGAAGCTGAGGCTTGGCTTGGGATGAGGAAGTATTTCCAAGTTCAAGACTACTCCAGAAATATGAAAGCAAGGGTAGCTATATTCAATTTGACTGGAAGAGCATCCATATGGTGGGAACACCATAGACAAGTAAAGAAGGTTAATGAAAGAAGAATTGTATGGATACAATTCAAGAAATATTTCAAGCAAAATTACCTCTTTGATAGGTACTATGATGACAAGTTTAAGGAGTTCCATTAGGTGAGATTGGGACAACAGACCATGGAAAAGTATGCAAATAAGTTATTGGAACTATTGAGGTATGTCAGGTACATCAAAGATGAAAAAGTGAAGATCTAGTGTTTCTTGAGTGGATTGTCTCAGTCTTACAAAGACAGAATTGAGTTTTATGAACCGAGAAATCTTAAAGAAGCAATAAGAAAAGCTAAGTATTGCTATGAGAAAAGCAAAGGTAAACCTGATTATCATAAGACATGGAAGGACAAGAAGAATGGGAATTCTGGCCAAAGGAAGAAAGGTTTCAAACCTTCTAACTTCAGGAATCAGTAGAAGCAACCATCACAAGCTAAGAAGTAGCCAGCCAGAGCGATGGGATAAAATCCTAGAGATCCACAGCAAAACAGAGAACCTCTCCAATGTTGGAAATGTGGAGGACCCCACATGCGCAAGAATTGTCTTCTCAAGAATGAGAGTGCATTGCAATATTACAACATTCAAGAAGCAGAGACAATGGTTCAAGTAGCAAGGATCATCCCTAGAATTTATGCAGCACTTGAGGACCTCCAGGAAGATCACTGGTCAACTGTGGTTGAAGTTGCAAGAAAGATTGTTGAGCAATCTGTTTCTATTTTTATTGACCCTGGTTCTACTCACAATTACATTACTCCTTGATTAGTGGAGATTTGTGCATTTAAGAAAGTAAAGCATAGAAAATATTGGTTAGTTCATCTAGCCACGAAAACTAAGAGAAAGGTTAGTGGAGTGGTAGAGAAATGTCCATTGGTCATGAATGGATCAGTCACTTGTGTATATTTGAATGTTCTACTACTTGGTTCCTATGATGTTCTCATTGGAATGGATTGGTTAGAAGCTCAAAGAGTAAATCTTGACTGTTATAATAAGGCGTTTGAGTGATTTAACAAGGCCACTCAAGGATTGTTAAAGGCATTCCAAAGGTGATTTCTGTGAGGCAGATTTCAGTAATGCAGTTGAAGAAGTTCTGTAGGAACGGTTTCCAGTTGTATGCAGCTCATATTTTGGAGACAACAGAGAATGAAAATCCTAGGTTGGAGGACTATCATGTGTTATAGGAATTTATGGGTGTGTTTCTTGATGAGATTCCAGGGATTCCTCCAAAGAGGGACATTTATTTCACAATTGAACTTGTGCCAGGAGCAGCACCAGTGTCCAAAACACCCTATAGGATGAGTACACCTGAAATGCTAGAACTGAAGATGTAACTGCAAGAGTTGTTGGAGAAGAAGTATATCCAACCGAGTGTGTGTCCTTGGGGAGCACCAGTTCTGTTTGTAAAGAAGAAAGATGGTAAACTTAGGTTGTGTATTGATTACCACCAACTGAACAAAGTCACTGTGAAGAACAAATATCCTTTGCCTAGAATTGATGACCTCTTTGATCAAATGAGAGGATCAAAGGTATTTTCCAAGATTGAACTAAGGTCTGGTTACCATCAGGTAAGAATCAAGGATGAAGACATTCATAAGATAGCCTTCAGAACAAGGAATGGACGTTATGAGTTTGTAGTGGTACCATTTGGTCTCACAAATGTACCAGCTACATTTATGTGCCTTATGAACAATGTCTTCAACAGGTATTTGGAAAAGTTTGTTCTTGTTTTCCTTGATGGAATTCTTATTTATTCTAAGAATGAGGAAGAGCATTTGACATTGACATTGCAATTTCTTAGGGAACATCAGTTATATGCAAAGCTGATCAAGTGTGACTTATATAGAGATAGAATTCAGTATTTGGGTCACATTATATCAGAAGAGGGTATATCTGTGGACCCTGAAAAGATTGAATCCATTATGAATTGGCCTACTCCAATAAATGTGACATATGTAAGATCTTTTATGGGAATTGCAGGATGCTACAAGAGATTCATTGAAGGATTCTCCAAATTTGCACATACCATCACTTCTTTGAAAAAGAAGGGGATAAAGTTTGAATGGACATCAAGGTGTGAAGAAATCTTCCAGCAGTTGAATAATCTTCTCGCCAGTGCACTAGTAATGAAAGTTGCAGACCCAAAGAAAGATTGTGTGGTGTGCACTGATGCATGCGGACAAGGGCTTGGAGGAGTCCTTATGCAAGACAACCGCGTGATATGTTACGAGTCAAGAAAGCTGAAGGAGCATGAGAAGAACTATGCCACTCATGATCTAGCGCTTGCAGCCATAGTACATGCTCTAAAGATGTGGAGGCATTACTTGATGGGAAGAAGATTTGAGCTAAGGACAAACCATTGTGGTCTAAAGTATTTGTTTGATCAGCCTACTCTAAATGCTAGGAAAGCTAGATGGATGGAGTTTTTATGTGAGTTTGATTTTGAAATCAAGCACATAAAGTGGAAAGAGAATAAGGTAGTTGTTGCACTTAGCGAGAAGGTGTAGGAAATGCATGTGGCATCTCTTAGTTTTTTCCAATCATATTTGAGGCAGTAGATTATTAATCATACCACTAGAGGTGAATTGTATGAGTAGGTAAAAGACAAATTGTAGCAGAAAAGTCTTGAGAAGAGGTATGAGGGATATAAGTTGGAAGAAGATGGACTTCTTACTTATAAAGGAAGAATTTATATTCCAAATGTAGCAGAATTGAGGAGAGTTGTTATGGATGAAATCCATCAAACTCCATATTCTGGTCACCCAGGATATCAGAAGACAATTGCTACAACCATAAAGCAATACTTTTGGCGAGGAATGAAAAAGGACATGGCTGAATATATTTCAAGGTGCATGATATGTCAGTAGGTAAAGGTTGAGCATCAACACCCTACAAGTTTGTTGCAGCCTTTGCTAGTTCCATAGTGGAAATGGGAAGTTATTTCCATGGATTTTATTATAGGATTGCCGATGACTTGGAGACAACATGATTCCATCATGGTTGTGGTGGACAAGTTGAAAAATGCAGCGCATTTTATACCGGTTAAGTCTACGCATAAGACTGATGACATTGCAAATATCTTCATGAAGGATATTTTCAAATTGCATGGATTGCCTAGGGCAATAGTCTCTGACAAAGATGTCAAGTTCACTTCCAATTTTTGGAAGGGGTTATTTGCAGATTTGGGTACAAAGTTGAACTTCATCACTTCCTACCATCCTCAGACTAATGGTCAGACAAAGAGAGTCAATCAAGTGCTTGAAGACATGTTTCGCATGTATGTGATGGACAAACCAACCAAGTGGGATGATTATTTACACTTGGTAGAATTTGCTTATAACAATGGATAACAAGCATCCTTGGGGATGAGTCCGTATGAAGCTTTGTATGGCAGAAGGTGTAGGACACTAGTGACTTGGGATAATCCAATGAACAGGGTTGTGCTTGGTCCGGAATTGCTCAAGTAGATGGAACAAGAGGTTGAAAAGATTAGGCAGAATCTGAAAGTAGCCCAGGACAGACAAAAAAGATATGCAGATAAGCATAGGGTGAACAAAGAGTTCAGTATTGGGGATCATGTTTACCTCAAAGTGAGGGAAAATAAGAGTTCCTTGATGCTTGGAAGTTGTGCCAAGCTATCACCAAGATATTGTGGGTCGTTTGAAGTGATTGAAAGAATAGGGCTAATTGCATATAGACTTGCATTGCTTGCTAGCACTAGAGTTCATAATTTTTTTCATGTTTCTTTGCTTAAGAGATATGTACATGATCCTAACCATGTGATCAATTGGGATGTGATTCAGGTGGAACCCGAGGGAGAGTTCCAAATTGAGCCAATGTGCATCCTCGATAGGAAGGTCACAATGCTCCAGAGCCAAGCCATAGGGTAGGTAAAGGTGCAATGGGAGCACTACGGTCCTGAAGAGGCTACATGGGAGCTAGAGGACGCCATGCGATTGGCACATCCATTTTTGTTCAATTCTATGGAACACTGAGGTGGTACTAGTGTAGCATTTTGTTCAATTTTGCAAAGCACTAAGGACAATGCTATTGAAGGGCGAGGAGAATGTAACACCTCGGTTTTGACCCCATTTGCATTAAATGTATATGATGTATACATTGTAATTAATGATGGTGTGGAACTAAAGGAAAAAATCCCGCCATCGATTTAGCGTTTTATGTTCCAACGATTAAAATAGTTTCCGATGATATTTCGTGCTAGCCGGTACATTATAATTTTGACATTATGTAAATATAAAATTTAATTAAAATCCCCAACCAGCTATGTCTATGCAAAAAATAATGAGATGGGGGCATGATTTTCCTAAGGAATACAGAGGGAAATTATTTAAACCTTTGGGCCAATGGGGAAAATCCAAATGGCAAAGGGATAACTGTTGGCCGGATTTTCTGACCTGGCCAACTAAGGAGAAATAGTCCACACAAAGCGCTTAAAACAACCCTTAGTGTGTTTGGAATGACTAAATCTCGCGGGAATAAAGGCCCCACTAACTTTGTATATTTTCTCTCAAGAAGAGAGTCTTACTAATTGAACTTAAAAAAAAGTGTCCTAAATTATTACTAAACTAAATGTTAATCTAAATCCTAAACAATAAAACTAAAATTGATTTGTTTTTTTGCAATTTATACTAAAAATAAGAAGTTTATTTAACAACTATTCAAAGAAAACAACTATTAAATCTATTTTCTTCTCACTTAAGGAGAGTCTCTATGTTAGGTTTGTTTTCAAAGATCTAATCAAAGATTGTTTAGAAAATAAAAGAAAACTACTTGACAGTTGCTAAACAAGAGTTAGTGAAACTAAACTAAAAATTGAAAATTAATCTAATCTATGCAATCCTATCTTGGCCAAGAGCGAGCTAAAAGTTATTAACACCTATTGTATTGTAAATTATGATATTGAAAATATAATATATTTTCAAGAGAAATCTTATCAATACATCATAGTTTCAGTAAAATCTATAGTAATTTGTGATAAATAATAATATTAAACTATTATTATTATAACATAATTACTGACACAATACAATAAGTTTTAATCTGTTCAACATGTGAAAGATGATAGTAATAAATAATACTGAATAACCCTATACAAATAGATGATCAAACAGTAATATTACATAGGTATTGACATAAAAATTACATAAAATAATGAAAATTATTTGATAATAATTATAAACATCATTCATTCAAATATATTAACAGATGGAATTCAAAAGTGAAATGTGATCAATACCAACACCATACAATGTGTAAGTAAATTAAAATATATAAGTAAACTATAAGAGGATTGAATGTATATTTGTATAATTATATCAGAGAAAACCTGTACAAAAACGTTACCAGTCTTCTTCAGATAGCATCAAATTATATGCCAATGTAAACATCACCCAGACATAGCAATTAGTTTCATGATTACAAAATAACATCAATCTATCTTATAGTTCCTTTTCCAATCGAATTCCTTAGGAAAAACAAGCAGGGTTCTGAAAATCATTTACAGAACTTTCTGGAGTGCCTTTCCCTGTGGCAGCGTCTCCCTTTCCTTTGCAAACATAGGGTTACATACAGAAACAGAATATGGAAAGATATAAATGATTTTCATATCTGTGGAGACCCCCCCTCCTCACCATGGTGAAGTACTGCGATTGTTTAAATAGGCAAAAATACAAACAGAAAATTAACCCAGTTTTTTTGCTAGTCGCCACCAAGAAAAACGTGTCCAATGAACCTCAGATATCTTTGAGATGGTTAACTATTTTGAGGAAAATCCTCGCAATCAAGTAAATGAACCCGTTCTGCAAAAAACCCATGTCTCAGAATTTTAATTTTCTCCTTTATTCACTCCTAGTTTGCTGCCAAATTTTCACACCTCAAAAATGATGCGAATCTTGTTTCTATTTGATGAGCTGCGTTTATCATTTCAACCTGCCTTTGAAAACCTTCTTCAACTACTCAAGATGCCCTCCATCAGATGCATTTGGTTGATCTCTTCATTTTTTAGCATCTTAGACTTAAATCGCATCCTCTAGAAGATCACGTAGCATTATCTTCACCGTCTAACTTGCTCTGATCTTTACCCATTATCTCTGCACATAAGTAAAAAGAAAGTAAAGTGAATGCATCAAAATTATTATCAATATAAAATTAGCGCAGGAGGTAAAAGAACAGGGTAGAAAGACAGAAATTATCTCCCTTTAACTATGTTGTCCCATCACATGCTTTCGTATTCCTGGTGTGATTTATCCAATTCATGCATTGTTTCTCTTCTTTATGAATTAATTTTCTTTAACTGAGATTATTTATACTAATTGGCAATTCCTTAAAACTTGTATTCTGGTGCGAAACTATTTTAGGCTGAGCGACAAAGTGGCAAATGCGATTTGACAGGTGGAAATTTCAGTAATAATATGGCATGTTTAGTTGTGGGAGATCGAAATTTGATTGAAGATCAATTCTATTATCTTTATTGTCAAACCTTCATATTCTCCCAAATCGCAGTTATTTAAAAAAATTCGATGGACAAATCAGCAGCTTTGAAAATTGAGAGATATTATGCGTTTGTTGTGCAATAATTTAATGAACAACGAGTTGTTTTAGTACTTTATGGAACTGATATGTTCTTAATGAATTCATGTAGTGGTGGCCGCAAACCCTTCTACTAGATTCATATCTTCTTTGACAAGAGTACAAATTATTTTTGATCTGGCAATTCTTCCACCCAGAATCATAACAACATATCTTCACCATTCGTAGAAAAATAGATGTATTCTCGATCTCTGAGCTTATGGCTGAGATGTGGCATTTCTTTTGGAAAATTCCTCACAATAGATGATGTTCTTATGATTAATTGACATGCAGTTGGTTTTCATATTGCCTTCTATACGTAAGCTCACGATAAGCCTCTACAATATTCTTTCAAAGTGCAAAATAATAAATGACTTTGGTTCATTTCTTGTTCAATCTGGTGATAAATCATCCAATTTGGTAGACAAGTGGACTAGTGGCGTAATAGTTGTTTCGCTAATTCCCCACTTCCGTCGATTTGGTGATTGAATAAACAATTGGTGTCAGGTTCATAGTGAGGAAACTGAGGTTATTTATATTTCGGTGAACTTATCAAATGATAATTGTTCTTTAAAATCTTATAAAATAACATTTCCCAAATAAACATGTACGCAATTGTCGATCTCTACGTGTCTCACACAAGATCGAGATCTCAATTTGACATTTGCTAACTTCAATCCCATATCATTTAATGAAAGGATGTGTCATTTTGTTTTTGGAAAATATTAATCATCCATATAACACTCTTTATAAAACTTATGAAAACATGAAAAATCCTCAACATCCCTATTTTGAATAATGTCAAAATGAAATAATAATAAAAAGATATAAGCATAAGTGCATAGGGTTCAAGAGGTAATTTCAAACGAATTCAATTTTAAAGATGACTTTATTCAAAAGCATCTTATTGTGAGTAATTGAATGAATTTTGTATGAGATTTAATACGTTACATTTAAGTTTTAAAAAAAAATGATAAAGGAAAAATATTTTTCATAAAGTATGTTTACCTTTATCTAATGGTATGAATGTATAAACTTTAAATATGTGTAATCAATATGTAAATTTAATCCTTTATGATAAGTTTATAAATGAAGCAATGCTTTGGAGAATCCATATATGGAAGATATGAATACTTATTATCCAAGGGATAAAATAAATAAGATCTTCATTTAAAAATACTTTAATTAGAAAATCATAAGAGATGTGAATGCATATAAAACTCAAATTAAGCAATTTGCACAATGCAATCAACTTCGATAATTCCAAAAATAAAAGTATGCAATTATCATTTAAGCCACCAAGAAGCCACAAGGCTAGTTTGGTAAGGAAAACCATGGAATCACCTTCTCAAAACCAAGCATGAAAAACTTAAAGAAACGAAAGACTAAATATTTACAAAAATTATAATGGGGGCCCCATCATTTGCAAAAAAAAATCAAGGGGATTTGTTGGGGTGCCAACAAATGGTGACATGCTGGGCGAAGTAGTTATCTCTGCATATTTACCTAAAGATTATAGATATAGGAAAACAAAATCAAGGTTTTCTCAAAATATCAAATTTCACACCACATGACATTCTCACATCACTAGCCTATATAGTAAAGTTTGAACTTAAAGTGTTTTCACAATCAAATGAATTATCCCAACTATTATTCAGAGACCTCATAAAAATGAATGACTTTGAAATATCTGCATAGCAAATAAACCTGATCAAGAATGCTTTCTCAACAACTTAAAGATAATCAAATAACACCAACATAAAGATATGACCTCCATACCTTAAGAAGATATCTAGATAAGTTCCCCATCCATTAAAAAATAACTGAAAGATAAAATTTGTTTTTTCTCTTATTTTTTTTAATATATTACTTATATCTTTGATTCAAGACTACAATCCTTGCCTGGTAACCAGCTATTGATAGCATCATTCATGAGAACTGCCAGAGATAAACAAGACAACTTGTGATGAGACCTCTTGTCTCTTGATCGTATGACCAAGAGCCATCATCTCGGTGATCAGAAATGATGTTATCCCCGACAGGGCTGATGATCATGATTAGGTCGGCTCATGATGAGACCTCCTATTCTTCAATCAAAGTTTAGTTTAGTTTTATAAAAAATTTCTAATGGATGGGAAACAAATCTAGATAATATTACTATAATAATATGGAAGGCCTAAAGATGGCTAATGTCATTGATTCATAAAGATTCTGAGAAATTTATTTTCCAATAGGTTAACTTGCCTAACTAATGATATCATTCTCAAAATAAAGTCTAAGAATAATAACCATGAGTTCAACTGACTGATTAGCTAAGTTCATAAGAAATCTTTCAAAGCTAGGAGTGATTCAGTCACAGTAAGAACATTTGATATGGCAAGAAATTCCTTACAATGATTAGTAGAGAGACATATGGACATATAGCAGTGTGCCATCAAATTATTATTTATCTACAATGCTCCCTTACTAAAAACAAAGAGGAAAATCAAAAAGCTGAAAAATATTAAATTCACTACTGAAACCAATCAACCAAACAAATTTTAAGAATAAAAATCACTAATTGAACCAAAACACTCAAAATGATAGAATCCAATCAAATCCAAAATTCAACCAAAAGGTATGTATTGAAATCCAAAAGAAAAAGTTATCGAAACTTTGACTGAGAATCGAAGACGGTAAATAAGCTCAAAATCACAAAATAACCTAAAAATCACAAAATCACAAAATAACCTAAAAATCACAAAATTATGACATGCGTAAGAAATAACGACAAATATTTTAATATTAAATTTGACCACAATATAAAGATTTAAAGTTTAAATAAAGGTCAATATAAAATAGAAAATAGGAGACAGAAATAAAATAGCATTATCTTCACCATCTAACTTGCTCTAATCTTTACCCATTATCTCTACACATAAGTAAAAAGAAAATGAAGTGAATGCATCAAAATTATTATCAATATAAATTTAGTGCAAGAGGTAAAAGAACGGGGTAGAAAGACAGAAATTATCTCCCTTTAACTCTGTTGTCCCATCACATGCTTTCGTATTCCTGGTGTGATTTATCCAATTCATGCATTTTTGCTCTTCTTTACGCATTAATTTTCTTTTACTGAGATTATTGATACTAATTGGCAATTCCTTAAAACTTGTGTTCTGGTGCGAAACTATTTTAGGTTGAGCGACCAAGAGGCAAATGTGATTTGACAGGTGGAAATTTTAGTAATAACATGGCATGTTTAGTTGTGGGAGATCGAAATTTGATTGAAGATCAATTCTATTATCTTTATTGTCAAACCTTCATATTGTATCATCGATCATCTTCTCCCAAATCGCAGTTATTTAGAAAAATTCGACGAACAGATCAACAGCTTTGAAAATTGAGAGATACTATGCATTTGTTGTGAAATAATTTAATGAACAACGAGTTATTTTAGTAATTTATGGAACTGATATGTTCTTAATGAATTCGTGTAGTGGTGGCAGCAAACCCTTCTACCAGATTCATATATTCTTTGACAACAGTACATATTCTTTTTGATCTGGCAATTCTTCCGCCCAAAATCATAACAACATATCTTCACTATCCGAAAAAAAATAAATGTATGCCCAATCCCTGAGATTATGGCTGAGACGTGGCATTTCTTTTGGCAAATTCCTCACAATATGTGATGTTCTTATGATTAATTGACATGCAGTTAGTTGTGATATTTCCTTCTATACGTAAGCTCACGATAAACCTCTACAATATTCTTTCAAACTGCAAAATAATAAATGATTTTGGCGCATTTCTTGTTCAATATGGTGATAAATCATCCAATTTGGTGGACAAGTGGACTGGTGGCGTAATAGTTGTTTCGCTAATTCCCCACTTCCGTTGATCCGGTGATTGAATAAACAATTGGTGTCATGTTCATAGTGAGGAAACTGGGGTTATTTATATTTCGGTGAACTTTTCAAATGATAATTGTTCTTTAAAATCTTAGAAAACAACATTTTCCAAATAAACATGTACGCAATTGTCGATCTCTACGTGTCTCACACGAGATCGAGATATCAATTTGACACTTGCTAACTTCAATCCCGTATCATTTAATGAAAGGATGTGTCATTTTGTTTTTGGAAAATATTAATCATCCATATAACACTCTTTATAAAACTTATGAAAACGTGAAAAATCCTCAACATCCCTTTTTTAAATAAAGTCAAAATGAAATAATAATAAAAAGATATATGCACAAGTGCACAAGATTCAAGAGGTAATTTCAAACGAATTCAATTTTAAATATGACTTTATTCAAAAGCATATTATGCTGAGTAATTGAATGAATTTTGTATGAGATTTAATAAGTTACATTTAAGTTTAAAAAGAAAATGATAAAGGAAAAATATTTTTCATAAAGTATGTCTACTTTTATCTAATGGTATGTGTAATCAATATGTAAATTTAATCCTTTATGAATATGTTTATAAATGAAGCAATGCTTTGGAGAATCCATATATGGAAGATATGAATACTTATTATCCAAAGGATAAAATAAATAAGATCTTCACTTAAAAATACCTTAATTAGAAAATCATAAGAGATGTGAATGCATATAAAACTCAAATTAAGCAATTTGCACAATGCAATCAACTTCGATAAGTCCAAAAATAAAAGTATGCAATTATCATTTAAGACACCAAGAAGCCACAAGACCCGTGTGGTAGGGAAAACCATGGAATCACCTTCTCAAAACCAAGTATGAAAAACTAAAAGAAACGAAAGACTAAATATTTACAAAGATTATAATGGGGGCCCCATCATTTGCAAAAACAAATCAAGGGGAGTTGTTGGGGTGCCAACAAGAACCCATCAAACAGTCAACTACCTTTCTTGTCTCATTCACCCAATCATTTAATTCTTCCAAAAATGGTTGAGTTAGTTGATGCATGGGGATGGGGAAGAGTATGGCAGACATAAATTTGAACTGAAGAAGTCATCAGATTTTGGAAAATGTTATTCTGACTTGTGGGGTAAGTAAATGCTTGGGAAGGAATTTCCAAGCCATTACTCACCCATTACTTCCATTTTCCTCACCCATTCTCCCTCACGTGGGATTCCTTCATGAAGCTAAAGCTTCCTGTGTGTTCTTCCTTCACGTTGGGAGTCATTCTCCTCATTTTCGCATGCCCAGAAATCCGTTTTGGTATTGTTCAATAAGTGGGCAAGAAGATTTACATTTTTCCTGCATTTTCATGGATTCTTCAATGGTTGGGAACCATTTTTACCTTACTGAGTGGCCAAGAATCTAGATTCACGATTTTTGGAGCTACTGGGAATTTTCGTCATCATCATTCACCCACGTTGGGGCTCTCTCAAGTGGCTGGGAATTTCCTATGTGTGAAATTCATTTTTGGGTTGCTATGTGTGTGTTTTTCCCTCACGTGGGAAGCCATTTCTTCATTTTGCTGGGATGTGGATTTGTTTTTGAAATGATATGTGGTTGGGTTTCTTCCCCCAACATTTTTGTTTCATTTTTCCCACGGATTGCAAGCTAAAAATCGTTTTTGAATTGCACAGTGATTTGGAGGAGAGACCACGTTCTCTTGATTGTGGTTGAGTTCTTTTTTGGCCACGTTAGGGCCAAAACGTCCCTGGGAAATCGAATTTGTTGTTAGGGGTTGTTCTTATCCTCCTTGGCAATTCATTTTGTTGCCGAACTATTTTCTTCAACCTGAAAATTGGGTAATTGTTGTGTATGCATTTGTGTTTCAAGTATGAATATAGTTAAGAGTGGAAGAGGTAAATTGCTTGATAAATGTCGTGCACAAGAAGCATCACTGAGATATATTGAGGGTTCATTATTCCTTACTGCACATCCTGAATAACAGTGGAAGGGAATGCATAGCTTGAGGCACTATACTGCAGAAAAGGGGATGATTCCTTGTGTTGGGTGTGTATTTGTTGGAAAATCCAAGATCTTGTGTAGGTGTCCATGGCTCTATGGTTGAGCTCACTAGCTTAGAACACAAGCCTTTCCATCCCCTTGGCAGTCTAATAAACCCAAACATAGCTTTGGGTTGACTTAGTTTTGACATATCTTTGGCTTTGTGTGAGCCTTCTAGTTCCCTTTTCCTTTGGGAATCATGCCTAGCTCAGGGGTGGCAGTGTTGTTGAGATATTAAGCAGCACACTGGCCTATTGTTGGGTGGAACGTTGTAGCGACATAGCTGGTTGCCAACGAGCTTCTTCATAAGATAAGTCTTCTTGTCTATTGCATCTCTGCAATTGTATTTGATGTTTAATTAAAATGATGAACATGCTAAATGCTTGAATGGAATGTAGTTTGCTTCCACTGTATGATAAATTATGTGCCTATGCATGTTTTAGTTCAAATCATTCCAATTTCTATCATGTGTATGTTCATGGGGCTAGTTTCCCAGGTAGATAGTATGTCGGTAGCATCCACTTCGTTGGTCGGAGGGTTGGGGATGTTACAAACATCCTCGCTTCTAATACTATATATACAATGTAATTATGTGTCATTAAAGTAATATTAATGCCTCTATTTTTGTCAAAAAAAATCTTGAAGATACACTACCTCCCACAGTACTTGAGCTTGTCAACCAATTAGAAGGCATGCCTAATTAGAAAATTGGTGAAAGGGTCACAAGTTTTGGATCTTCATTATGTGTAGCACATTCTTATTGGAACAAAATTAGAGCTGAACTCACAAATATGATCAATCAACAAGGTACACCAACGTTCTTCTTCACCCTTAGTGCAGCTGACACAAAATGACCAGATTTGCATGTTGTAATGCCTGCTAAACGTCCTACTGGTTTACCTCAAGAATACAAATCAAAGTTTCACAACATATCAAATCCACATATTACATCACAGTACATGCAAAGTAGATTCAAAACATTTCTCCAAGAGGTGCTTCAAAAAGGTTTTCATATAAAATATTATTGGTGCAGGTATTATACCATCTATTGTTTAGTTTTTTTCTCTTCGTATTTTTAACTTTACACAATCTATTTATAACATATGATTTTAGGATTGACACACAATCATGGTTTTATTTGGTTTGCAAATGCACCAAATATGGATACGTTAGATTGGGAAGATGATGTTGTAGTTGAAGCTGCAAAAAACAATTTTGACACATATGTGACAGCTTGGAATCCTCGTAATTCCTAGTTGTGCACATCTGGGTCACACCATTCTACTACAAATGATCCATGTAGTCTTGCATCACCATTGATATTTGCATCGAACTACTCAGTTGACTATGAAGAACTTTTCAAATTTGTTCAAAGGCACACAAGATGTTCAAAGTCAACTTGCCTTCGCAAAAAAAAAAACATATGTTCAATGTCGCTATGGTTTTCCATATGAACTACAAGCTACTTGTGTGGTATTCATTGATCCAAATGGACAAAAAACCTACAATCCTGCAAGAACTTATCCCCTTTTAAATATTCACAACCCTACCATGCTTTCAATATGGAGGGCTAATGTTGATTTCCAACTTGTTCTTTGTAAACATTTTGTTCTAAAATACATTTCAAAGTATGCATCAAAAGCAGAGCCAAAATTAGAAACATACCATGCAATTCTCTCTCACATTGCACATGCTGCACCAAGTGATAGCCCCATTCTTCATCCAATCAAATAATTCCTTGCACAAACAATTGCAGAAAGAGACATTAGTGCACAAGAGACGTGTCACATGCTGCAAAAAATTCCTCTTGTGCTTTGTAGCCGTCACTTATTTTCCCTAAACGTGAGCCAAACTGTCTTTCATCATGTTTCTAATGACACTAATAACACCCCTGCAAAAACCCCCTTCATTTTTTATTACATGCAAAGACCCGTTTATCTTGAACATCTAACTCTGCTTGAAGCTGCTCATTCTCGGTATTTCTCACCTAATAGGAAAAAAAATCCATGGAAACAAAACTTGTGTGACAATATTGTTAGAGACTATACACATTTCACTTCCATTCCTCCCTCTGATTATTCATCTTTTGAACCGTTTTGTTAGAGTTAAATTATTTTATACAAACCTTTTCGGTCCATCCCTCACAATATTGGAACCACCACTTTTGAAATTATTTCTCATTGGCATCACCTTAAATGCACATATGTTGTGTGTCATATTCAATGTGAGGAACAAGAACCCTATACACCTCTATCTAATGATTCAAAATCCAATGCTATTACATTTCCGTTGTCCCATACCATGGATGAATGGGAACTTGTCTCTCAAATGCATCCAGGAAATAACATCCAAGTTGATCACCTTGAAATGCTTGGCCATCGTGAATTTGACAAAAATCACAATTGTTCAAATAACGTTATACCCATCGATTTCATGAGATAGCGACATCATTCATTGACCTGAAGAATCGCTTGTCCATCCAACTACATGACGACACCCCATCCTTCCCCAATTCACCTAATTCCTTGTCTCCCACACAACGCATAGCCTTTGACCTTGTCATGTCGCATTTTAGAAACACTACATCTACTCGACCGCTAAAACTGGTGATTCAAGGTACTGCAGGCACCAGAAAATCTTACCTCATATCTTTCCTGAAATTTGCACTTCAAACTGCATCTAAACAAAATCCCTCCCCACTTCTTCTCCTTGCTCCAACTGGTGTTGTTTCTTTTAACATACATGCATCAACAATACATTTTTCTCTTCGAATACCCATTGGTGAAATGCAGCCTCTTCAAGGGAAATCCCTTTCAAAATTTCAAGAATAACTTCACCATATTCGCTATATTCTTGTAGATGAAATGAGATTTATTGGCCCAAAAATGTCAACTCAAATTGATGCATGCTTACATCAAGATTTCCCCTCGAAAAGTACAAGTCCATTTGTTGGTTTCTCCATAATTCTTATGGTGACTTTGGACAATTACCTCCTGTAAAAGACACTCCCATGTATGCAAGCTCATCCATTGGAACTACTCTTTGGCATACATTTGATACTTTTATCATGCCGGAAACAATTTTCCGACAACAAGGAAATAGTCCTTCTCAAACAACCTTTTGGCAACTCTTTCTAAACCTTTGAAATGCAAACCCGACTGTTGAAGACTGGGCACTCCTAATGACAAGAACAACCTCATGTCTTTCACATGTTGAAAATTATTCATTTGAACAATTTATCCACTTGTATCCCACAAATAGCTCTGTTGCACTGCACAAAAAACACATGTTGAAACAGCTTAATATGCCAATTGCACTTTGCTTTGCAGAACAAAGGAACAAAAATGCCCATCAATTTATTGATGACAAACAATTGGCATCACAGGTCCTTCTTGCTATTGGTCAACGGGTCATGTTAACTTCTAATTTATGCGTCCAAGCAAGACTTGTTAACGACTCACGTGGAAAGGTCATTGATATTGTCTACAAGACAAACGAGCAACCTCCTACCTTTCCATCATTTTTTTTTTCGAATTCCTCCATTACAAAGGACCCTTATGGGATGCTTCTAATCCTACTTGTGTTCCAATATCTGCAATAACAAGGGGATATAAACAAGGGAAGTTTAAATCAAGCATGTTTTATTTTTGGTATATTGCTACTTCTATATTTTGATAGGGGTTCCTACTTTTATTAGATTTCCTTTTCTATTTCTCAATCTCATCGGTAACGATTCAAAGTTAGCATTTCATTTTTGGACAAGAGGCGTATTTTTTAGTTTTAGACAATGTTCCCTCAAGTTTTCGGGACCGGGACTAGGGAAACACACATTGGGGACATGTGGAGAACACCCCACGTGGACCTATGAAGAAAATGGGCCTAATGCAGCTCCATTAGATCTTTTCCCACAGGTAGATGTTATATCAGTCTGTTTCTAGCTTTTTCCAATTATTGAAATTTTGAAATCTTAGACATTGAATTTTAAATGAATTTGGTTTTATAGGGTCTCCCCAATTTGGGAGCCAGAGCTGGTGTTGGTGCTGGTGCTGGGGTTGGTGCTAGTGCTGGTGCTAGTACTGGTGTCAGGGTTGGTGCTGGGGCTCTTGACTTTCTAAGGAACAACCTACACGTATTGCATTATTTCCATTCCTTTATACACAAAGTTGTTCAAATATTGGATTTGGGGAAATTTATGCATTTGAGTACGGGAGGCTTTTCTAAATAGTATTGCTTAATGTTGTAAGTATGGATTTGAGTGGATATGCTGAAGGTTGTTGAGATTCCTGAGTTTGAATGGAAGTTTATGCAATTGAGGTTGAGGGGTCTTGCTGAATGTTGTATTGTGTTGATTAGATTGGATGCAACTGTCCCAAGATTGATTTACTATGGACTACACATTATACTATCTGCACAATGATATACTGTTTGCTCTTAATATAATGGGTTTCTTGCAAGAGGTGTCATGCAAGGTAGAGGGAAAATCTTGTGTATGCTTTTAGTTATTTTTTGTTTATACTAAAATCCTGTGATGATTTAGTAGATGAGTCCTCCCATGCATACCTTCAAAGGTCTAGAGAAGAAGAGAGCCTTGAAGTAGGGTCCTTCGAAGATGTGTTATGCAAACAAAGGACAGATTTTGTCTGCTTAGCTAATGCATGCAAAGAGGGTCTGTCAAATAATATTACCTTCATTATACATGCTGTGAGGAAGGCTGCAGTGTTGATGATGTTAGTTGCTTGTAGACCTCTTTGTTTAAAAATTCTACCTCGTGCACAAGCTGAGAAATCATGTCTCAATTCTTCAACGAAGATGCCCCTATTGTAGTAAATCAGATACGTGTGAGTAATTGATCCACAAGATTCTCTCACCATATATGATGCTAGAATTTATTTTGTGAATGTCTAGGGTCATAACTTGAACAACCGTTACTGACCATATGTATTCAGAGTGTTTAAATATATTGGTATATCGGATATCACTACCATTTTATGTCAAAGTCGGAACCGGTGGACTAGGTTTGTGTGTTGGCATTTCTTTGAGAATGGCCATCTTTGTTTTTTTTATTATATTAGCATTTAGTTCCATGCATTTTCCCCTCCTACAACAAATACTCCAAATTTGTAAATCTTTAGCCAATTACATTTATAGTTGCATTTGTGCGATTAAATTTCGATCATTTCAAACAGTCTTGCATAATCTTGGCAGATTAAGCTCTAAACTCACCGTGATAATTGTTTGTTTGCCATTAATTTTTCAATACAATTGAATTTTTCATCTATAAAATGGGTGTCCACATTGACCTTGAGATAATACAAATGTTTGGAGGCTGCTTGCCTCTTTGAGACTTTATGGAACTCCCTAGTCTTCTTGGTCTTGCAAATCTCTATAGGATATTTGTGCTCAGATTCTCTCAAGCTGCTTGCCTTCATTATACATGATGTAAGGAAGGCTATAGTATGGATGATTCAGTTGCTTATACACCTCTTTGTTTACACATTTTTCCATGTGTACAAGCTCAGAAATCCTGTCTCAATTCTTCAATGAAGATGCCCCCATTGTAGCAGGTCAGACATGTGTGAGTAGTTGACCCATGGGATTCTCTCACCATTCTATTTTATATTGAAGTCTGCACCAGTGGACTAAGTTTATGTGTAGGAATTTCTTTGAGAAGGGTCATCTTTGAATTTTTTTTATTATTAACATTCAGTTCCATGTTTCTATTTGCCTCCTGCAATGGAAACTCCAATTCTGGAAATCTTTAGTTAAGTTGCATTTATAGTTGTATTTGTGTGAAGAATTTTGATAATATTAGATAGTCTTGCATAATATTGGTTTTGTTGCTATCTAGAGTATTGAAATTTTGATGACAAAACTCTTTTCTTTGGTCAATAACTTGTACTTCTACAAGGGCTACTTTGTGTTGCTTAGGGAGCATCTCGAGGATGGCTTATTTAGGGAGATAATTATTTTAATACTATTATACTGCTTGTGAGGCTATTCCAACAACTCTTTCAATTGCATCCAAATTCTATGATACTGCTTCAAAATCTATTCCAGTAGCTCTTTCAATTGCATCCAAATTCTGTGCCTGTTTTGTAGCAGCTGAAACAGGTTCGGAATTGATGTCTATGGAACAACCACCATTTGACATTAGCAAGAAAGGAGTAGCATCGATTTGTCTCTCTTTTGTCATTGATGAAAGATTATGGATTGCTTTCCTTTGATGCCCTTCGTTACCACCTTCAGTTGCACCAGACTGAATACCATGCAATGCATTAGCACTATTCAATGCCTCTACAGCCATGAGTTTTTCTTGAAAACCAGCTTCATGTGCAACCTTTGTTGTTGCTTCTACTTTTTCTACTGAAGCAGCAGCAGATACTACTTCTTTACTTCACATTCAAAACTCACTCTAGAGTCTTCTTGAACAAATAACTGGCTCCAAATGAACTAATTTTTCTTGACTGTGGTTGCTTCTAAAGAAGCAACCTCTTCAGAATACAATCTAGCCTTCTCTATACAGCTTGTTGTTTGCTCAGAAAAAATGACTATGTGCCCTCCCTCTGCTCTTGGTAATGTCTGATAATAAGAAGGAGAAGGTACAAATGGCATACTTGAACTTGGGGTCAGGGAAGAATTTTATTTTCCACCATCATGACTATTCTGGGAAACAACCAATGAACCCTAAGATAATACCACCTGAGACATAGGCAAAGGTATAGAGCCAATGGAGGCAGGCATTGTCAACCTTGCAGGAGTCAACCTGCTAGTTTCATCAATATCCTCGAATACATGGCCCTTCCTACTCTTTCTAGGTCTCTGCTTAACACTCAACTGTCTATCAATTCCCATGCCACCTTTTTGGGCTTCCATATTATCTTTAGTAACAACAAAAGGAATAGTAGTTCCAATCACAGTAGAAGAAATAGAAGGAACCAAAGCTGTAGTCATTTATGAGGCACAAAAAGTGGTATTGAAATCCTATCATTAAGGGTCTCATGAATAGGTTTGGACACAACAAAGGGAGAAAATGGAAATTCAGACTCATTTTTTGTTCGAGGAGTTACCCAGGGTAAAGATGGACTACAAGAAGTCTAATAAGCTGTTTTTCCCATTGCATAATTTCCAAGCTGTGGGGTTAGAGAAATATCCCTTGATGGAGTGATTTGGGGAGAATCCAGGTAAAGGTTCCTTGCAATACTGGTTAATTGAAATCCCTTGTGAATGGGAGTTGGCATATTCCATACAGGAGATGGAGAACTAAATGGATATGGTAAACTCATAATGGCTGATGGATTGTTCATGTGCTTAACCCTCCCCATATCAGGAGAAATTTACAATCTAATCCTTGAAGAATGACTTTTTGTAGCTGCTAAATCAACTGACCTTGTGCCCATAAATCTTGCATCAGACAAACTTGGAGCAAGACTCACCGTCTGCATAACACCTTCAAACATAGTGCTCGCTAAAACTAATGATATATTCAATCGTAAAGTTTTGGGAGTGTGTGCCTCATAAGCATTATTACATATCTTCGCTTGTATTTTTGCTACAGCCAAACGCCAAGATTGTTCCCAAAAATTCTCCATGTGATTGGATGAAACACTGCCACTACAAGTTGCTGGAAAACCACATTAGGGACCTTATCAGATTGCTTGGACCATGCATGCTTGGAAATCATAAGTGATATGAAGAGATTCTTCAGACCAAATACATTTCAATAAGAAAAGTAGGCAGAATTGGGAATGATAACAAACATCTAGGTAGAAAATATATACCAATAATATCACCAAAAGCTGTTGTCGTCATAGATTCTTCTAGCAGTGATCCCTGACTGAGGAAAGAAATTCATTATAGCATTAGCATTGATCTCTCTGAAGAGCATCAGCCATTATTATAGTCGTCATTAATATTATCATCAAATACTATCTATTATTATTGTTCTTATATGCTATGTTGCTAATTGATTCATGTCAAAACAAGGTCAGAGCTCAAATGTCCTCCATAAGTTGTGAACCTTCAAGGTCCAAGTAAAGCAACTTTTATTTAAACCACAGGTGGTGCCTATTGGACTTCAAGCATAATTAGTCATATAAAAACATGCTCAGACAATCAGCATCTCCAGCTACAAAAACATATATCAATTAAAAGTGTCACAAAGGTTGAGAAGACTCAAAGAAATTAAAAATAACTCACATAAGAGATCCATACACAAGAATCTGTGCATGCAATTTGAGTTGTTGTGAATCAGTGAAAGGTTGTTGAATTGAGGCTGATACCGGTATTGCTATGGTATTCAAATCTGATAAAGTCCTTGCTAAAACATTACTTAACGATGGGCAATGTTTGTTAATATCAGGAAGACATGCACTTGATGGCAAAGTGATGCTAAGTGATCAATTTTCTAAGATCATTGGTGTAGCTTTCCCATCCACTGGAATACAGAAACCCATTTCTGGTATTTCATCGGAGTTGTTGTCCAGCACATTGAAAGATATGACAAGGTGTCTTTTCTCTTTATTTGCCTCACTAGCAGTTTGACAATAGTTTCCTTTTTGAGGCATTGAGTGCAATTCAAACACAATAGAGTTTTTGGTACCATTGTTTTCTACCTCATTTTGGAAGGTCTTGGTCCAAATAGGATCTTCAGGTTGACCTTGTCTACATTCAATTAAGTCTTTCAAGGCATGGTTCTGCACAGAACAAGATTGCAAACAATTAAGAGGAATGCTAAGGAAATCCAGGTTTATAATTCAATGAAACAATGCATCCACTTCAAAGATAACCATGGAATGATAACACCATATCCACATCATTAATGTGAGCTTGATAGTGGATACAAATTTTACAATCACACCTGAGATATTTCATTAGGTTTCCTATCATTCAAAGGTTTCCCATGTTCAGAATTAGGCAAAATAGTAGGAGATTTCCCACTCCCTTCAGAGAAAATCCATCCTAAATTAACTCTAACTATAGATATACCATGACTTTGGGACATACTGTGACATTGTTGGATTCTAGCTTCAATTTTTTTGGATTCAACCTTTACATCCTTGCATCTTAAGCATCCTAGAGGTTGAATTTTTGTTTCAAGTCTTTTTTCCCCAACTTGACCATCCTTAGATTGTCATGAATACTGCACCAAAGAAAGATCACACTTGTTGGAAGACTCTTCACTATCACTTGGGAACACACCACCTTGTGAGAGCACACACTCTTCAATTGTAGATGAAACAGAGTCAAGACCAATCTCTGAAGTCTTGACCTTGAACTCGTCTTTCTTAGTCTCTTTTTCATCTTTGCTAAAAACTTTTCCTGTCATGCATGGCACATATAACCCTACTATTGTTGCTTCCATGACATCCTTTTCAAGGTTTTCAATATAACCAAGTTTTCCTCCACCTTGGGTGCTAGGATTCCCTATAATAAAACAGCCTAATAAATGTTACAGTTACTCTGCACCAGCTGTAAGGATATTAAGTGTTCACTAAACTATTTTAATTTTTAACGTTTAGCTCCATGCCATTATCAATATATAGGAATAACTGTTCCTTTGGAAATCTTTTTGTCAGTATCTGTTATTTCACTCTGAACTTCAGAATCTAAATATACCCAAAGAAATTAAATTATCTTGCTTCGTACTTTCCAAGTCATTAAGCAAAGAGTTAAACTTTTAAAGCCTGTCCTTTATTTAAAAAGAGTAAAAATACCATGTTAACAAAACATTTTTTAGATAGGCTAGAACATAACAGAAACATATATATGACCCAAAGATGAGCATATAAAACTTGAACTGAGAACTCTATTGCATGTTAATTATGCAGCTTCAAATGAGTGTGAGAACCAATTTTACAACTACCTGAATCTGATGTCATGATGCATTGCTCATTACAAGGCTTTGGCTTTCCTCCATCTTGTGTTGTTGCTTCAAATGTTGTGCAGCCTACATTAACACTGATTTTATATTCCTGGTTGATAACACAAGCTTTCTCATCATTATCATTCTCTATTTTCATGCCGGTTCTAGCTGTTTTAAAACTATGTTCAGATTTGAAGTTCATAAGATTGCATTTAGTAAGATTGTTTGGTATTTCTATGCTAGTTTTGGTTACTTCAACATTCTTTCCAATGTTTGGATTCATATGACCAGTCTGCTGAGTAAGATCATCCTCTATTTCTACACTAGGCCCTAGTGCTTTATCACTCCCTTCAGATTCGTGGTTCATAAGAGCAGTCTGCCTAGTATGATCACTATCCATGTCCATGCTAATGACAATTGCTTCACCATTTTTTTGAAATTCTAGGTTTGAGTGTTCAATTTGCTTGGCACAACCATTCACCATCTTCATGCTAAACTGAGCAGTTTGCATTGCTTGCTGATAACCATCAGTCATAATTTTTTCAACAAGAAATGTTAAATTATTAAGTTTCTGATGATAGGTGGCTTCTGGTGTAAGCTGAGTCGCTTTCTCATTCTTTTCGCATTCCTCTACCATTGGACCATTCTTGTCAATATCTCCATTCTCTACTGCCATGCTGTGATTTTGGTTATCTGCACAGCTTGTCTACAAGTAGTAAACATACTTTCCTGCCCATTCAATGTCAATTCATTAGACTGTTGTATAAAAGATGGCTTCTAACCTGTGGTGATTTGTTGAGTGCCCACTAAAAGAATAATGAGCAATGCTTTCCCTCTTTATAATTTCAGACTTGATAGTGAAACTAAAGACATTGCAGAACAAAAATTCATTTCCAAGTTCCAACACAGTTGTACTATCCTCCGGCATTAGCTATCTAGTGATCAAATTTTTAGACTTCTGACTACTCACCTTGTGGGAAGTTAAGGATTCTAATGAAGTAGAATTATTTTCAATCTCTAGGCTGTTCATGGCACCACCTTCATTCAAGATGGTAATGATAGATTTGTCAAATTCAAATTTCTCTGATTCTGTCAATAATGAAACATTCAGATCCTAGACATTTTGGAGGGTAAACAAAATTAGTGCCAAGTGATTTCACAATTTGTGATCCTCTATTATGATAGTAGATGGCTTGATCACACAACTTTTTCGCTTGTAGGTTGGCAAGAGGCAAAACCTGCAATGTATGCACTGTTGCCTCTTCACAACCTGGGGAATTGGAATTACATGATACATAGAACGAAATTCCAGCAAACAAATTATTTTCAAGTGATGCTTTTTGTTCGTGTGATTTAGATTTTTTTTCTTTAAATTAGCTAGGTTAGACCCTCTCTTACTCTTACCATCTGCTCTGCCCTTCCTGTATCCTCCCGCAAAAACATACCCTATGTTATAATGTTGTACTAATGGTAGGTTTTGAACAATTCTTCATGAACCTTGAACTTTGTACTTGTAAATATAACTCCACACCAAAATACGAGACCCAGGTCTTAGTGAGGCTCTTATATTCCATTGAAGAAGCAACGCATCCCACGTGGGGAGTCAGAGTGGAAGGCATAAACATGCCATAGGGCCTGAAGGGAATTGGAACTTAAAACTAATTCATAATCAGATAATCAGGGTAGGGCACTTTCACATTCCACTCAAGCAGGATGGAGACATGCTTTATTACCTTTACGAAGAAATGGTTTCTTGTAGGCAGTTCAAATGGGGAATATGAACCTCATAATGATTTTCTCTATCCTTTGCTTCATCATGAATGTTCATTTCATGGTCAAGTAAATTCCTTCATTTTGAAAGTCACAAATATTGATAAGAATATGCCTTTATGCAACTATGCATTATAAGAACACTGTAGAATACCAGTCTCTCCAACTTTTTCGATAGGTTTAGTCAATCTCAAAAGCTTACTAGAATCTAAATTTTATTGTAGTCTTATTTTAGGTGACCATACATTCTAAGGAAAGTTCAGTTCTTATCAATGGTTATTTCTCTCTGTGAACTGTTGTCTAATCATTATGGAAGCTGTTTCAAATTTTGTACATCTCAACACAGAGCTAATATATATTTTGTTATACCTAATAGTTTGCAAGTTTTTCAAGTTTAATTCATGCTTAACCAGTTGTCTTTCCTTTCAAATAAGTGGTATCATCACCTAGAAGCCAAATATACAACCCTTTAAAGGTTTTTCTAAAGACGCAATGTTATAGGAGTAGGGTATTTCTCTTTATATTTGCAACATGACTCTTTAATTATTGAATACACTATTAGGTGCCCTTATAGCCAAGGAATAATGATTCACAAAGAATAACTCCTCCATACAAAATGGTACCTTTGAAACAGTAAATTATTCGATGCTAAATACTTGCAATTCTTTGAATTCTAGGTATAGAGATCATTTTTGCAAGACATTACGGTGCATAGGTAGTCAAGTCTCTAATTTTGCAAATGATAATCGTCAAGTCTCCATTAGCAATCAGTTTCTGAATCTGCCTGGCTCTGAGAATGTTTATCACTTGATTTAAAGCTAAAATAGGCTTCACAATAAAATAGGCTTCACAATAAGAGAAGAAACATTTTGCAGTTTGATCACAACCATAGACCTGCTTATTATGGAACCTTCTTAAAGAAAAGGTGAATATACTTTGCATAATTTTAAGTTAATTAATTATCAAAGCAACAATTTGTGTTTTAATTTTGATAGCCCATGATGAGGAACATTAGAAACACCTTGAAGCTCATGGATTCTTAATATTGCAGTAGACAAGAGGGAAAGTTTTGTTTTTGACTCTTTGTTTTTGATGCAGTGATGGCATTGGGCTTCAAAATCCTTTCAGAAAGGACTCTTCTTTGGACTATGAGAATGATAGTGATGAAGAATGGGAAGAGGTACTCATCACTAAATCTCTTTGGTAAGAGTATTTGTAGTATTTTTATTAGCTTTAGTTACAGAGAAAATTGTACATAGCTCTCAAGAATTAGTTTATCATAAATATTAGTTACTAGTAAGTTGTAATAGTAATAATTATGTAGTTTGTAGATTGATATCTATCATAAATTTGTTTGAATATCATCATTGTCAAGCAATAAAAACTTCTTAAAGGGTGCTAGCTCAATGGTAGAGAGCCTACATAATTATAGGCAAGAGTTTGGTGGTTCGATTCCTCCATGCCCTATCATAAATTTGTGACTACAAAAATGACTAAATTCGCATATATATGACTATTAGTAGCTAATTTCCGTATCTTAGTCGTATTTAGCTTAGTCATTAATATGCTAACATATAGTAGTTTATTTAGTCGTATATTTGGTCATTAATGGTTTCAATCAGTGACTAAATCAGTGACTAAATCAATGACTAACTCCTTGACTAAATCATTAACTATCAATGACTAAAACAATGACTAAATCAATGACCTAATCATTGACAATCAATGACTAAAGCATTGTCTAACAATGACTAAATCAAGGACTACTAAGTCAATCTATTAATGACTAGTGAAATACGACTAGCTATAAGATAGTGGAAATTTGCTACTATTAGTCACCGACTCAAAAATAGTCATTTATAGCCTGATTTTAGTCATTTTTTTAGTCATTAATTTATCATTTTCTTCTAGTGGCAGTTTGATTGGTCAATATGGGTGGAGGTAGTTGACTTATGACAGGTTGCATGACAGTGCTAGGGCACTAGCAGGGGTGGTGGTGGTGGTGTGGGCTATGGACATGGGTCCACTGCCAATCACCAAGTCAGATAATGGATCCGGGTTTGCACCAACCATGGGGCTAGATGGTGGAGTATGTAGATCTGACTCAGATTTGTATGATTTTGATTCTGAATTAGATGTTGTGTGGCCTTCTGATGGTGTAGAGGGTCATTGAGAATGGTCTCGATGGTGTTGGTTCCAGGACCCAAATGTGGTAGATCTCCTCTTAGGTGTGAGGAAGAGCGTGAGGGATCAATTGTGTCTGGTTGGTATGTCAGGTGGTGAAATATGTTAGTGACGTTTTGGACCCCAGTTTTAGTGGCTTCCTATTGTCTTTCCGGTGGTCACTCGGCCACCAATACTACCAGGAGACATCGCTTAGCTTTTACCTCATGGGAGTGCTAGTCAATCGGTGGGGGTCATTGCCCGTTTCGCTTGGCAATTCCTCTAAGTGTCCAGCTACTTTGGGGTTCCCGTGGTACTCCTCACAATGAGTTTCTGGGTTAATCCGAAGTACTTCCCATGGTTAAGGAAGTCAGTGACTTATGTCCTCAAAGACTACAAGTGTTTGAAATAGTGTAAATTATAAATTTTAATGGCTAGCTTAGTGTCATGAATTGATTTTGGTTGTTTTATTTGTTATGATTTGTGTGCATGTCCATTGTATTTCTGTTATACTTGGTGGATTCTTGTATGGTTTGTGAATATTCCACAGAGATTGTTTGGTTTATTGTAGCACTTATATCAAGGATAAGTTATTTATGAAACCAGTAAATTGTAAACAAAAATTTAAACACATGCCATACCTGAATCTGAACTATGGTAGATTGACTAGGTGACTGCTTTACACCTGTATTTCTCTTCAACTAGGAAATAGTGATGGGATCTCAACACAATGGGACTAATCCCATTTGTAGATCCTCGGGTCACTCTCCGAGTGCAAGGTCGGTCAACAGGGAGGACGCGAATGCCATGAAAGCCACAATGGTCTCCACCCCCTCTACCTTTCAAGTCACCCATTTTTAGTGGTCTCAAAAAATTATAGATGAAGTGCCTATTACTATATGAGAGTCACCCTTCATCTTATCCCAGAATACCCCGAAGGGTGATGATTGGGTAGAGGAGGAAGGGCTAGGCAAGGAGTTAATTTCCATTTAAGAACTGAAATTTAACCTACCGTATTTTTATGCAAGCCTTAAGCAGATTCATTAAACCATTAACCAGTTAAATGTTAACAGTGATTTACACAAATTGTATGAAAATAAAAACAGAATGTTGGACAGAGGTGTCTGAGCCGCACTGACAGTCCAAATAGCAGCAAACAGGCAAGCCCAAAAAGTTAAAATATCATACAAAGTAAAGAAAAATGGGTCGGGCAACTGTAGAGGACCTGTTTTTGTGGGGTGAATTGTGATTAAACAGTGAGGAATTAACTCAAATGGTTGAAAACCCACTTCATAAATGGGCCCTTTTACCCCTAAGTGTGGGCATATTTACAAATAGATCTATTGTTTGGGCAAAAAATGAGACCAAACATAGGTTAATTTTCGGAAATTCGGTTCAACCGTTTTTACATAGTTGAACGATTTGCAAATCAAAGAACGGCCAACAGTAACTAGTACTATGGCTGAAACAATAACAAAAATGAAATAAAGAGATATATCAACCTAAATAATCAAATATCTATCAAACTAAGTAAGCAAAATATTAAAAACAAAAAGTGCAAGGATCCCATGGGATCGACCTGGTATGGTCGCCAATCTATAGCTCAGGGAAAACCATAGCTACGTGCAGAAACAACTACCTTCCATCTATAGGATGGAAGGGTAGGGTTCCTTGTTGGGTTGAAGATAAATATGCAAACAATATTGAAGCTTAACTATGAAACCTTGAATGAAAGGATTAGAAAGCAATAATGGTTGCAAGAAATCAATGGAAACCTGCAGAAAAACATTAGACAACAAACCTGCAAGCAAAATATGTTAGAAAACCAGAAATAAAATGAATAAAAACAAACATTATACCTTCTATGTAGGTGGAAATGGGACACCATGCCCTAGCTTTGGAAGCACCTCTCTCTCTTTGGGATGGAAGCTTGGCTCATGGAGAAATGGAGGAGAGGGAGGGTGAATGGCTTGAGAGGCAAAGGGCCTCAAGGCACTCACACGGGCAGCATAAAAATAGGGAGAGAAGGAGTGTTTTGAGAGTCACCCCCACCCCTTTATTTATAGTTTTTTTCTTGATATTTTAGGGTTTTAAGCCCTTGGTTAGGGATTTAGCCCCCTTTTTGGGTTTTAATCCCCTTTCACCCAATTCATAGCTCCTTTGAGGGGTTTTAGCTCCATTTTGGAGGTTTTAGCCCCTATGAGAGCTATTTTGGCTCTTTTCAGGGATTTTTAAGCCCTTTTCATGTTTTTGAGCTTTTGCAAGGGTGTGGGGGTCAAATGAGGGTAGTGTAATGGATGTCTTTAGGTGGTGTAGGTCATGTAGAGCTTACTGAGGGATTTTTTGGGTTAACATTCATATCAAATTAACATTTTTTAAAACCATTGGGCATATAGTTTTATTGTTACAGGTTGTGGTTCACTTCTCATTTGGACATTCATTCACATACAGACGAACATTCAACCCTTCATTTGCACCTCAAAAATCATTTCTTTACCTACTTGGAAACATTAAAGACGCCAACATAAACATGGGTTTTGTTTCCCACCTATCACACATGGTTCATGAGGTTCGGCCTGTAAATATTTAGCTCATGACTTGCCTAAGAATCCAGCACTTCCACTTCCCATGTCCCAGAAACCGCCATGCACGATTTGGGGGAAAACACGAATTCTTCATTTATGGGGTTGTTTCCAACATTGAATCCACTCTTTTATTAGAGAGGCCGACCACTAAAAGGGTCAACCCTCTCTCTATTGTAAATGAATATAAGAAGATGCCTTGGGTTGTGAAGCCAAGGAGAGAAATTTTTTTTTTGTAATTTTGCTTCCGATTTTAATATAGAAACTTTGTTCAACTTTTAGTGCTATCTTAATTTTCATGGTTGGTGACTGAGTAGAGCAGGAACGACATCTGTTTCTTGAGAAGGACCCCTCAATGACAATGGTTCCATCTATGCATATATCCTTGTTTCTTTCTTCATTATACAGATAATAAATTCCAGCTTGTAATGTTTATGTATTTAAAGACGTTTTCATGTAAGTATTGTTCAGTTTTTTATAAAATGCAATCTCATTCTATTCATATGTAGTTTTCTTCTGTATTGTTCATACGACTGTTCATACGCACTAGATTTCATACTGTCTTTCAGCATCTCATTCATAACTAGCTAGGGTTTGAATTAGTTTTTAGTATTTCATTTGTGCTCTATAACTAGCTAGGATTTACAATCATTTTCAGTATTTCATATTTAATTCACATAGATAATTTATTTCTATTGTAACTATGGTTAAATCCATTTACATTTCAACTTTGTTTTGTTGTGCAATGGGAAATGGCTTCTGATTTAAATGCAAAGTAGTGTAGTTGTCTTTTGGTTCATGATATAAGTAGCTTATAATTCACTCTCATTTGTTTCCATGCTTGAAACATAGAATAGTATAAATTTGCTTACCTTAGAGTTCCTTGAAACAAATTAGATTTGTAATTAACACTTGAGCTAGAATAGGATGAGTGCAAGCTAAAGAGGGTCACTTTTGGCACGTTAGATGCAATAGAAAACTGAAAAATCAGGCATCCCTCAACTTAAATATATTTTTTGAGACACTTACAAAAAATATATTTATTTGAGTAAAACATATTGAATGTAGGAAATTGAATCACATTTATGATTATATAAGGTTTATGTAATGAAAGTTTTTATAACTATGTCAAGTTTCATTTTTTCTAATAGTCACTTTTTATTTTTTAGGCAAATGATGAGGTATATGTTTTTGTGGGTGCAGCCTTTAAGGGCCTAAATGATGCTTTCAGGATACAAAAATTTGTAGGCATGTAGAGAACATATAACACTAGTGCATCGATATTTTTCAAAAATAAAATTAGTAATTTTTTATTTATTTTTATAATTATCGAAGTGAGCATTCCTCGAAAATGGTACGTCTTTTGTGGGTGCAGCCTTTGAAGGTCTTAATGAAATAATAATGAAATGGGAATTCTTATAGAATGTAGAGGTCAGTTTCTTCTAGTGCACCATATAATTTATTTATAAAACGATTAAGAATTGAAAAAGTTATGGAAAAAACACTAGCACCATGTTTTTTAACTTAAGGAGTAAGGACACAATATAAATTGAAAACAAATAGGAAAATATAATATTTTTTAATAAAAATTAAATATTTAGAATCTGCATAAAACATGCTATTTATGTTTAAGATTTCGTAAAAAATGATTGTGAGTATCATACTGTAACAAGTGCGTAAACAACGACTTCTCCAAAAACTGGAAGAAA
Source organism: Pseudotsuga menziesii (assembly GCA_001517045.1). Taxonomy (NCBI): domain Eukaryota; kingdom Viridiplantae; phylum Streptophyta; class Pinopsida; order Pinales; family Pinaceae; genus Pseudotsuga; species Pseudotsuga menziesii. The sequence continues at coordinate 47,006 of LPNX010776068.1, forward strand.
TGCCAAATTAGCTATGGTTTATCATATACCATAGCACAGGTTTGGTATTATCAAAGAAAATTCCAAACCATACACATAGGACTATTGGTCACATGCGAGCAAGTGAATTGGCTTGTTTAAATTCAAATTACATTTCCTGCCCTTGTAGAATTGGAAAACGCATGCACATTATAGAACTAGAAAACACCTGGGCATTATAGAACTATAAAACGCATGCACGTTATGTAGTTCTATAACGTGCACATGTTTTGTAGAGCTAAAAATCTAGGCTTATATGCAATATATCAAATGTATGGATAATAGTTTAAAATGGGGTATGGAAGGGTTAAGGGCCTAGGAGGATGTTGGAAGTTCATGTGGGGACGGTTAATCGTTGAGAAGGGGTGGGTAAGGGTCAATTGCCTAGGATGATGTTGGAAGTTCAAGTAGGGATGGTTAGTAGTTGAGAGGGGGTGGAGAAGGGTCAAGGGCCTAGGAGGATGTTGTAATTTTGAGTGAGTATGGTTAATAGTTGAGAGAGGGTGGGGAAGGGTCAAGATCCTAGGAGGATGTTGTAAATTCAAGTGGAGAAAGACGAATGGAATGAGAACATTACAAGTTACAAGGTTGAAGGGAAGTGGGGATTGAGAGAATTATTAGGAGGAGAAGAGGTGTTGAATACGTATAGGTTTAGAAGCAGTACGCGAGACTTGAGTGATGAAGGGGGATATGGTGGAGGGGAGGAAGTGGATTATGGTTTGATGAGAGAGAGGAATGGTGAATGGAAAGGTGGATATGGAGTAAAGGTGGATATGGAGTATCAGAGGAGGAATAGGATGTGTTGGAGGAGAGAGGTGAAGGAGGGGGAAATTGAAGAGATGGGAATGGGTGATTCCATGAAAGTGGGTAACACTTTTTGGCCAAATTTGGTGATGAAAACCTGATTTTTGACTCATGTGCTAGATAGAAGCCCTCAAAACGCATATATGCCATGTGAATTTCGACTTGCAGTAAAAAAAAAAATTGTAGAATATTATGTTGCCTTCCCAACGATATTTTAAAAAAAATATTTCGATGGCATTTAAGTGTGAAATTTTGCATTTAGTGAACTGTGTGACCCTTAAAATTTGAAGAAATTGATAAGTGGCTCTTGTCCATCCCCAATAATTCAATCTTACATTAATAATTTTAAAAATATATATACGAGCATGATCTACACAAAATGTATTGTGGTTTGCATATTTTTTTGTTAATTTATTTCACAATATACAACTATTTATTATTTTTCGAAAGTGACCACATCTGATTTCAGCATCATTTTATACACATGTGTGGGCTGTGTATTTTTTCGAAATTTTTGGATGTGTATTTTTTACCCTGCGGATTTTTCTTTGAGCTGCTTTGAAGTTGTTGTCAGGTTTTCTAAGTGTAAGTTTTAGAACTAATTTAAAAGAAAACCATATGAATGTCAAAATGCATGCATGATACCTCAATGGATAGAGTATTCGGTGATGAATCTATCGGTATGAATTCCGCTCAGTTGTGTGCCATGAATGGCAGCGTTTACACCCCTAGAAGACACAGAGAAACATTTATTTTCATGTAAGAGAGGTGAATTTATGTTTTTCAGGCCCTCGGTCAAACGCTAGAGCTCGATCAAGGTTTTAAAAACCTCGATTGAGGTTTTAACCAAAGCTCGATCGAGAACATTATAAATAGCTCGATTGAGCTAATACCTCGATCGAGGTCTAGGTTTTGCTAAAAAATATTACAAAAGTGGTCGGGAATGAAGTTAAGCATTGATGGCATTAATCTCATTTCAACTACCTTCCTAACACCATTTCCCACCCGAATTCCTAAATAAATTCTATATAAACCTAAGACATAAACATCTTACTAATTTTATCATTCACCATTGGCTAACCAATTTGTAACAATGCTTGTGTTCTAATGCAAATTTAGCATTGTGTATTGTGTATTGTGTTTACATATTGTTGTAGGTGTGAATTTGGATTTTTGATCTTGATCACAATGGGAAGCAAAAAGCGTCAAAGTAAAATATCTAGTAGGAATCAAATCAACACCGAAGAAATAAGAGAGAAATATAGAGAAATAAAGAGGGAAAAAAAGAGCAATCTTGAGAGGAGAAGAAGTTGCAAATCAAGCAATGTTGGGAAAATCAAATGCCACTGCTAACAATATTGGTATTTAATTTAAAAGTTATGCAATTTCATATTCATAACTATAATTCTTTTTCCCTGGTGATATAGTTCATATAATTTCATTCATATTTTCATATAATTTCATATTGCATAATATATTTAATTTCATAGTGTTCTAGTTCATAATATATCTATATGTGTGTGTGTGTGTGTGTGTGTGTGTTAAATTGTTTAGAATGTAAATGTAATTTTTTAATTGTAATTTTGTAAATAATTCATAAACTTATATAAATTGGATGTGCATGTTTGAATTCATATATATGTATTCATAATTGTATGTAAATTGTATAATTTTATATTCATATAATTTTATAAATTGCATATTCATATATTTAATTTCATAGTGAACTTTAGTTCATAATTTTTATATATATACATGTGCATGTGTTAAATCAAGTTTAGAATTTATTATAACTTTGTAATTAATTCATAAAGTTATGTGTACATTGTATGTGCATGTATGAATATATATGTATTTATAATTGTAATTAAATTGTATAATTTAGTATTTACATATTCATATAATTTTATAATTTCATATTGCATAATATAGACTCACATATATATAATTTTTATGTAAAAATTACAAAGATTGTTTTCAATGGGAGTTGATTGCACTGGTCATCATCGATTTTAATATTCAATTTTAATTTCATATTCACGTATATGAACATTTTCATAGTGTTCAAATTACAATTTTACATTACACTATGATAATGATGATAATTGCATTACAATTACAATTACAAGATCACATTACAATTACAATTACACTAAATTACAATCATTACATTATTACATTACATTTACAATTACATTACATTACAATAATTACATCATTACATTATATTACAATAATTACATCATTACATTACATTACAATTTTAATATTGATTTAATTTCATATTCATGTATATGAACATTTTCATAGTGTTCAAATTATAATTTTGCATGTTACATTAAATAATAATGATGATCTCTAATTACATTAAACAATTACAATTTTAATTTCATATTCACATGTATATGAACATTTTCATAGTGTTCAAGTTACAATTTTACAAATTACATTACATAACATATTCAAGCAAAGAGGTAGATATAATATTAGACATGTATATAAGAGTATTTGTTGTACTCTAGTGCAGAAGGAGGTGAATCTAAGTAGCCTTCATCATAAGGAAGAGAAGGAGATGACACAACTCTTCCATATCAACATCCATATCATGAAGACCAAGGTTGACGCTCTATTAGATTCTACTTCACAATACAATCTCATAGAAGCACATTAATATGCATGGATGATTTAACAATGTTCTCAAAGAAACGCATAGACCATGTCAATAAGATATTGTGTAGTTAATCTAAACAAAAATCAATTTCCTTATGTAACATATTAACTCTAGTAGAATAAGATTGAAAAACTTGTCAATATGTTGATCATTAGTCCGAAAATGTAATTTTCCTCCATATTGAGTCTAATAAAAACCAATTTATCCTTCCACATCTTGAATGTGCATCATAACTTTAGTAACATATTCTCCTTCCTTCATGTTCAATGTGTAGGACTAATTCCTAAAGTCATTCTTTTCAAAATTGCATGCTTTATATCAAGGAGACAATAAGAACAGGAAGGAAATATAACAAAGGAGAATTCAATATGGACACCTTATTAATTATGAAATTCTGTATCTATGGTAAGCATTTAAAAATAGGACAGATTAAGATATAAAAGGTCACCATTGATTAAGACCTACAAGGTCAAGCAAGGAAAAACTTAGAACACTATTTTGAGTTGGTGTGGGTTTGCTTGGGGCATATTTGGCCTAATTTATACAAGTAGATGGTTTATGTATATGGAAGAAAAGTTGGATGGCACTAGGAATCCCTTCTATGAAGTCTTCAACAACAATATATGCCCTCATTTTGCCACATACAATGTGTTCAACGTTTTTTTTTGTAAGGAAGGCATGCTCGAAGACTTTAACTCTCAAAGTAGATCTTGGGTGCATTCTGAAAAATATATAAGAAAAAATGATTCTAATTGTATAAACTAATAATATTTCAACATCCTAGTTGAAAACAAATAGACCTATGAGACTATAACATCAACCAAGTGAATCAAGGGTATTAATATAAAATTGAACATAATTGTATTCTAGTATATGATAATGATGATAATTACATTACAATTACAATTACAATCACATTACAATTACAATTACATTACATTGCAATCTTGTACAAATGACTAGGAATCATACTTAATAACCTAATTTACTTAATAACATCTAGATTGGGACATAAGTCTCATTTGCAACAACGGTGCGAAGTACTTGGGATTTTCCCTAAAACTCATTATGAGGAGTACCATAAGAACCTCGAAGTAGCTGGCCAATGAGAGGACTTGCCAAGCAAAAAGGGAAACGACCCCTACTGGATTGACTAGATTCCCACCTGTGAGTAAAACCAAAGAGCTGTCGTTTGTGGGCAAGTGGTTAGCAATTTTACCTGTGCCATGAAGTGAGGGGTACTGCCCTGATACTCAAGCCTGAGACAGCCTTGGTGGCCAAGTGACTACCTTTTAACCATTAGGAAGCTGATTTAAACTGGAGTCCATATTGATCTCCATTTACTACTACAACCACCATTGTTTTCATTTATTTGTTAATTTGTTAACAAACAATGGCAATATGATAAACTTAAAATAAAATTTTATTCAAGCTTGTATAATTTATTTGCTAATTTTTTAACTAACAATGGAAATATGATAAGTAAAATAAAATGTTATTATTGATCTTGCATTTATTTGTATTTATTCTTGAGCTTGTAAATTTGTTTTTGAGATTGTATTTGTTTATTGCTAGATCCTGGACAACCATCAAAAGATCGTGCACCCTCTGATTTCTCAAGAGTAATTGGGAGCTTCAATGACATTGGAATGACTGCTAATTGTTTAAGAGGGTTTGATGATGCCACTCAAGAAGAGTTCAGGAACCCAACCCCTGATCGGACAATTAGAGAACATGTTAGTAACATAATCAAGTTGTACTTTGAACAACAATCAGTGATTACACAAGCTCAAATCCTACATGGATTGATAAAACACAAAAAATTGAAACGTGCCACAAAGTTGTTGGGTTTTAAGGATGTTAAAAATAAAAATGCATGTGAGAATGTAACAACTACACTATCTATATTTGGAAAGTCAAGAAAAATTGATATCAGCACTGCTCGTAGGGAAATTACAACTGCTATTGTGGCACGAAGCACCTGAAGAAATTGAATGGTGGCAACGATGTCAAAGCTGCTCCATGTTTCAAGAAAAACACTGCACAAATACACTAAATTCAGGGTAAAGATATATGAAAACGATGAAGTTGCTTGTTGGGCTGTTATATGCAGAGAAGCATATAAAGACAGGATGGAAGAGGGCATCAAAGAGAAGTTGATAGAGTATTGGGACAACCATTCTCATGCTATACCAGATCAAAAACATGTCTTGTGACAACGTTCTAGCAGAGGTATTTATAAGGAGCATTGCAAGCATGTTATAGAGATGATAGGAGTTGCTTTGTTCAAGGAATTCAAAGAATCAAATCTCGGTGTCCAGATCTCATTTACCATGTTTAGTAAGTTGAAACCGTGGTATATTAGGCTGAATACGATTCGGGACACTTGTTGCTGTCGATACCACGTTGAATTCCAATTATACTATGACACATTTTTGGATTTTTGCAAAAAACATTGGGATGGTGAACTAGATCCTCACACAGTGCGAGATTTTATTTCTATGATACTATGAAATAGGAATCCTGGAAATGTGTTTTTCAATCAAATGTGTGTAGGTGGGAGAATATTCCATTGATCCAACACACCTTGGATTGTCAGGTATCACAGTTAAGTGGAAGAGATATTAGTATGTCTCCATGAATCCATCATCTTCTTGACATGTTCCATCTAAGAGGATTGACTTGCTCGAGGATGATATTCCTATTTCAGACTTCATGGACAAGTTTCAAAGTCAAATTTACAAATACATTAAACACTTCCATAGGTCTAGGTGGAAAGCTTTAGAATTTAAGCATTCTCATGAGGTTTTTGAGCCAGGCACAATCCTATCGGTGCTAGACTTTGCCGAGAATTACACATTTACTCCTCAGAGAGAGATACAAAGTGAGTATTATCACTCCGACTAGGTGTCCATGTTCGTACATGTATTGTATAGACATGCTCAGGAGAGCATTGATGATAGGGATAGAACTCCTCAGTCACACGATATGATCAAGGAATATTATTTTTATGTCAGTGATGATCGTGAGCATGACACATTGTTTGTTCAACACTGCTTTGGGTTGATTTATGATTCATTCAAAAAGAATGGGGTGTCATTTACAAAACACTAGATTTGGTTAAATGGGTGTGCAGGGAAGTTCAAATCGGCATGCTCCTTTTATTGGTTGAGTTTCCTTCACAAAGAGATGAGAATTCGACACACCTGGAGCTTTTTTGAAACAGAGCATGGAAAGGGTGAACATGATGACGTAGGTGCATGTGTGAAATGAATGTGAGAAAAAATTAAATATATCTATGAACTCACCTTGCTCAAGTTGAGTGTGAGGTTTGGGAGGTTGGGTATCTGTCGAGATGATCCTTCATTGGGACTAGGTCAATGAGCGACAACCCACTCATCTGTAAACATCACGATGGCTCCAACGCCCTCATCTGCAGCTGCCCATGTCTGTGTCTATTTCCATGACATGAAAATAGTTATATTAATGAATTACAATTTGAACTTGAGAATTGCAATTTGAACGTGTAAATTATAATCTGAACATAAATATGCGAACAATTCGAACAGGTGATAACTAGTACCTCGTCGATTGGTGTGTCATGAGTAGGAGAGTGAGGCTGTGAATAATCATGTGCAATGCCCTTGCCTCTACCCTTTACAATATGAACAAGATAAATGAGGAAAGTTGGAACAAACCAAAATATTACGTGTTCAACAATTGACTTGAATTTAGAAATTCAAATTTAGGATGACAATTAACACATTCCTCATTGACATGGGCAGACAAAACTGCAACGGGACCTCGAACAAATGCATCACCGCCAAACAGGACCTCCATGAAATCGAACTCTTGCATGGAGGTCTAACACAAGGTAAATTATTAGTTAAAAAAAGTTCATTAGAGGAAATTTCAACTCAAAATGGGCCTTCTAACTTTGATTCAAATTCCATGTCATCACATGTTAGCCAATGAAATTGCTTCAAATTTGAAATACCATATAGGTTTTAAACACTTTTTTAATATAAATTTGGGGATAGGTATCATAAAAAAAACTACTTTTTTTGTTTGTATTTTCGACATGTCTCCCCGTGTTTTTACTCAAATTTCAATTGGGAGAGCTCGTTGGATGCAGAATTTAATTAACTCCGCATCCAACGAGTACACACTTGGCATACTTGTGATGGACCCCGCTACCCCAAAAATAAGAAATACCTGAAAAAATGTGATGATGACATCATCATCACATTTTTTCAGGTATTTCTTATTTTTGGGGTAGCGGGGTCCGTCAAAAGTATGCCAAGTGGGTACTCATTGGATGTGGAATTTAATTCCGCATCCAACGAGCTCTCCTGATCGAAATTTCAGTAAAAACACGGGGAGATATGTCGAAAATACAAACAAAAAAGTAGTTTTTTTCTTTTGTTCCTCCAAAATTAATAAATATTATTTTATTATTTTAACTATTATTTTAGTAATTCTTTTTAGGAGGCCCATTTTGAGTTGAAATTTCCTCTAATGATACCTCACAATCATAGCAATAAAATGACGAAAATCAAATGATGACTATAAAGATATACCTATCCCATCGGTCAAGGCCTGCATTTCTGATGCAGTCTAAAATATGCATCCCGCACCATGATAGTATACTGCGGCATTGAGTCATGATCAAGAAGGTTGAGAACATCATCATCCACCCACTGTAACTCAGGCTCTGTAGGTGCAATGGGTACTCTGCATCTCTCTGCCTACACAACCATCATGCCAGAATGCATTGTCATGAGTGTCGCCTCTACCAATGCACCACACTCCTCAGTCGCTAGCTGAGATGATGCAGCTACATCATCAACCCTAAGCATTGTCTTGGCAGTGCAACCTACCAATGGCTTTGGCTCTGGCTGAGCTGCAGGGTCTCTCCTAGCCCCAGGACGTGCATGACTGTGTCCCCCACCAGTACCATAGAAGCTCGATGGTGTGCTAGTGTAATGTGGGTGCATATCCAGGACAAACTCTGCATAGATATGTTTTGCAAATTATAGTGGGACCTGGTCATGGTGGGGAAACATGCTCCATGCTCCAATGAACTTGTCATATACATAATGTGTTGCAACCTCTACCTTAAACTCCTTGAGCCTAAGCGGTTGATCAGAGGCGCGGTTAGGAGGGATATCAAATAATGCTCCCTTCACATCACATCGAGCTGTTTCATCTCTCACTATGGCCCATTCATCAAGACCCTTCATGGAGGCCCTTCTTCTTTGACATGTAGAGGCCCAAAGAGAACTCAATGGTCCGATGGACCTGTAGACCTTCAGTAGATTGTGTTTTGCCTCTAACATCATCTCCATCGAACGTGATGAGGGAGAGTTCTTAGGAATGGTCTTGATGTTTTCTTGCAAACACGCACGATGTGTGGTAATGTCTTGTAGTGTGATATGTGTGATATCATCCTCTCATGGCGCTTCCTCGGGAGGGTCGATGCCATGTTGTGCAGCGTCTGAAAATTAGATGAAAACACAAATGTTAGTACTGATAACATTTAATGTTAGATGAAAACATAAATTAAAGGTACTG
>LPNX010776085.1:0-27424 GCA_001517045.1 Pseudotsuga menziesii
ATAATAAAAGATTACAAAATAGTATAATTAAAATAAAATAAAAAATTAAAAGAATGCCTAAATTTCATTTTAAAGATTACAAAATAATATAATTAAAATAAAATAAAAAATTAAATTTGAAATATTAATCTCATTCGAATTAAAATTAACCATTTTAATGATTATATGTGGATGTAATATAAATTTTTAATTATTATAATTTATTATTTGTAATATCCCAAAGAAACTTATAGTAAAAAAAAAATTAGCGTATGTAAATTTTATTATGATAGGAAAACGGTTTAAAAAAATTGTTTTATATTCCCATTACTTTAGTGTGGTTATAAAAATATTTAATATAGAATTTCTTGTACATTATGATTTTTTTATCATATAATATAAAGATTACAAAATGATATAATTAAAATAAAATAAAAAATTAAACCTTAACCTTAAGTTCTAAACCTCCACGATAATGTTTGCAAGAAATTCATAGTAAAAAAAAAATTACCGTATGTAAATTTTATTACGAGAGGAGAACGGTTTAAAAAAAGGTTTTATGTTCCCATTACTTTAGTGTGGTTAAAAAAGTATTTAATGTAAAATTTGTTGTACATTATAATTTTTTGATCATATCATATAAATATTTCAAAATAATATAATTAAAATAAAATAAAAAATTAAACCTTAATCTTAACCTTAAGTTCTAAACCTCCACGGTAGTGTTTGCAAAGTATAAGATGGATCCTAGATTGTAAAGAGATTAAAGTGTTTACCTTGGAATCTACCCCGGTACAAATGTCGAGCCATGGATAAGAGATTAAAAACAACCATGTGATTGTATTGCTGACCTCTATGGCACTTCAAGGTGATAGTACTAATACCGTAGGGGTTTTTAATACTTTCCAGCTTTCGAGGTGATCTATCTTCAAGGAGTTTGAAGGGTTTTTCTTTGTCCCTTGTCTTCTTTCTTCATGTCCTGGCATGTTAAAGTGTTTGGCATTTCTACAGCATCAAAGAAGGGAGGCTATCTCCTTGTAAAAGTAATGCAAGTCAAGCATTATGTCGAGTGACAAGCTATGGAAATGGAGATGGGTTGAAGGCATGCTGGATGAAGGAGAAGGAGAAGATGATTTCTATTACACAGTAGACACTAATGGCAGGATGCTAGAGGATCTTTTGGGCTATTGAATCTACCCTGGGACAAATGTTGAGCCATGGATAAGAGATTAAAAACAACCATGTGATTGTACTGCTGACCTCCATGGCACTTCAAGGTGACAATACTAATACCATAGGGGTTTTTAATACTTTCCAGTTTTCGAGGTGCTCTATCGTCAAGGAGTTTGAAGGGTTTTTATTTGTCCCTTGTCTTATTTCTTCATGTCCTTGCGTGTTAAATTTTTTGGCATTTCTACACCATCAAATAAGGGAGGCTATCTCCTTGTAAAAGTAACTTGAGTCAAGAATTCTGTCGAGTGACAAGCTATGGAAATGGAGATGGGTTGAGAGTTTCCCTTCATTGGAAGGCATGCTGGATGAAGGAGAAGGAGAGGATGATTTCTCTTACACAATAGACGCTAATGGCGGGACGCTGGAGGATATTTTGGGCTATTCTCCAATATTCCCAGACGGTACTTTGTTGAGTAATGTGACTGGAACAGTCAACGCGTTTCATCAGTTCGATTCGTCTCTAATTACCAGTGCTAATACGCCTAATCCAGAGGGCTCTGGTGAGTTGGGTTTGCTACATAGATGAGATGGGATCGAGGCTAGATTACACAAGAATAGAGGGAAACAGAAGCTAAAAGATTTAATTGGTGAAAGGGAAGCAAATGCTCCTCATGTTGCTAATAATAAGAACAATAATGGGTATGCTAATGCTCCAAGTGTTGGTAGAGGGAGGAAGAATGGGTTTCGTGCTAAGAATATCATGGCAGAGAGGAGACGAAGGAAGAATCTCAATGACTGTCTGTATATGCTTTGTTCTATGGTGCCCAAGGTCTCCAAGGTGATTTGAGATATCTTTTCATTTCCCTTGTTCTCTCTGCTACTTTCCCTGATTAGGTATTCTAATTGAATTTTTTGAACTTTAATGTTATAGACTCTTCACATTTGCAGATAAATGAATATACCTATATCAAAATCACAGTATATTCATATTCATATTTGCAATGATTCCGTTGAGATCCAGGGACTAATTTGGATGGTATTTTGTGTTACGTTTGGAGCTATTCAAATGCTCTTACCTTGACTGAATTAATATAGTTATTGAGTCGTGCATATTTGGGGCGTATTTGTGTGCTAGATGGGTTAAGCCAAATAGGCCATGACTGGTATATTTGCAGCTTTTATTGATCAACCTGAGTCTAATGGTCTCTCGGATATCCTGATCTATTACAACAAAATAATCCAAGTTATGTATCAAGAAAATAAGTGATCAATCCTGGATTTATTTTCTCCATTATAAGTATTGTCTTTTATGGAAATTTCGACTGCTTGGGTTGTTAACTTGTTAATTATATGATATACTGGGATATTGTGAATCATGACAATTCAGGATCACACTAGTTCCTTTGTAAGTTATGGAGTTAATGGCGAACAATTTAGGTAAATAGTTAGGAGACTTTATTGTGAATGATCTCTAGGTTAGATCTGGCTAATTGGTGATACGGGTAACTGACGCTGTCGCTTTACTTTTTAGCAGATGGACAGTGCCTCTACATTGGCAGATGCTGTTGAGTACATGAAGGAGCTTCATGAAGCAGATTCTACAACGTATTAATGATCTCCATATCGAGCTCATATCTGATTAGTCCAAATTGAAGCCCTCTATCCCTATATCTTTGATTAATTATTAATGCAAGGGAAAAAATAGTTTTAATTATCTATTTTTGTCTATCTCTAAACAAATGGTCAACTTCTTGATGCCTGTTCCCAGGCTCCATTTAAACAATTCTGCAATGTTGGAAAAATGTAATTACTCGTAGATCTATACTTGACTTCCAGCCAACTCTGTTAGAGCCTGTACAAGTCAAGATCTTGTCTGTCAGTCTGACAAGAGGGAAGAGTCCACAATTCGGCAATGTATACCACGTCGAATTTATTTTTGAAGCTAAGTTGTTAGGTAGATAGTTATTATAGTGTTTAATAGTGAGTCAGTTGATCCATGCAGAAGCAATTTTCAGGTTGCCTATAAATAGAAGAAGCAAATTGTAAATCAGTTTACACAGACACAATAGAGAGACATTATACACTGAAGGAACTCAAGGTGAGAAAGAGAAGTTGAAGCTCAAGATTCTGTGTATCTGATTTAGTTGAAGACCTAAAGCTCTGTAGACCGACAATTCTGAACTGACAAGTCTGGACCGACCAGTTTGTAATCGACAAGTTTGTAATACTTTGTTATTTCCGCATAGTTAAATATATGAAATAGTTTACGGTTGAATGCATGATTATTTGGCCACATATATTTCCAAATTTACTTCTGTAAATGTCTTTTACAATTACTGTTAAGTAAAAGATGAAAGAACCCATAAAATTCTCACCGCGTGAAAGTTCCAGGTTTTACAGCACATTGGTCGACTAAGTGTTCCTACATATTTGGATATATGTTTTTATAAGTTATTTGGATTTGTAAATGTGTCTAGTTTACTTCATCTTACTCACAGGTGAAAAGCATTTGTAATTTCTTAATTATTTAGACTAAGAAACATACTCTATAGATTTCGACCAAAGTGAACCGACTTGAGTGGTCGGTTGAGTGAGCCGACTGAGGTGAACCAACTTGGTGGAAGCAGCCGACTTGGTCGAAGAGAAGAAGTGAGTCGAATTGGTCGAAGTGAAGTCAGTCGAATTGGTCGAAGTGACAAGTGGTCAAGGTAAAAATCGGTCGGTAGAACCGACAAGTAAGTCAAAGTAAGTTTAGTCGAGTGAAAAGACTAACTAAAATTTATAAACTTGTCTAGTCGGGAGATAAACAAGTTTCACCGACAAGTAAAAATAAAAATGGTCGGCATGAAAAGTGAAAATTAAAATTTAATATCAACTGAGCCCTAAACTCAAGTTTAGTCACCTTGGTTTTGGCTATCTCGTATCAGAGCAAGGTTTATATCAGCCTAAGATTTAGGAAATAAATCTTGTCTTAAAAAGGTGGAAATTAATTTTCTAAGGAAAGTTAATTAAAAATTAAAATGGCTTCCACTTCTGGTTCATTGCAAACTCCAATCTTTACAGGAAATAATTATGAATATTGGTCTTTAACAATGAAGGCTTTATTTAGAGGTCAAGATGTCTGGGAGATAGTCCAGCATGGTTATGCAGAACCAACAAACATGACAGCATATAACAATCTCACGCAGGCTGAGAAAGATGTCTTGAGAGAACAAAGGAAGAAAGATGGAAAATATTTGTTCTACATACATCAATATATGCATAAGAGCATACTCCCAAGAATAGCAGCAAAAACTAATGCTAAGGAAGCATGGAATACATTGGAGACTACCTATCAAGGTTTGGATAAGGTAAAGACATCCAAGCTGCAGATTTTGAGAAGAGATTTTGAATCTCTGTCCATGAAAGATTCAGAGAATGTAGACACATTCTACACCAGAGTTGTTGGGTTAATAAACCAACTGAAATCTCATGGAGAACCCATAGCAGACCAAAGGGTTGTTGAAAAAATTCTCAGAAGTCTTTTCCCAAGATTTGAAAACTTGGTTGTGACCTTAGAGGAACACACAGACATGATGACATTTACCATTGATGAATTGCAAGCTTCACTCATCAATCATTAGCACAGACTCAGTAGATCACAGACATCATTGGAAGGTGCATTTGCAGCACAATCATCCATAAGCCGTGGTAGAGGTAGGGGGAGAAACAACTTCAGAGGCAGAGGAATAAGTTCTTCAAGAGGAGGATGAGGCAGAAGTCCTGCAAATGTCGGTGGCAGAGGAGATAACTAGAACCCAAGTCAGCCAAGTGGCCATAGGTTTGATAAATCAAAAATTCAATGTCATTACTGTAAGAAGTTTGTTCATTATGCATATGAATGCAGGAAGAAGCAATATGACCAAAGAAGGCAAATCCCAAGTCAGTCGACCAGCACCAACACTTCGACAAGCGTAATGTTAATGGCATCGACATCTCCACTTGAATGCAATGATGTTCAAGAAAGTCCACATGACATATGGTACTTAGATTTAGGATGCAACAACCACATGACTGGTAATTTAAATCTGTTTTCTAGTCTAGACACTTCAGTTAAAACTGATGTTACACTTGGAAACAATGTCCAAGTTACTGTCTTAGGAAAAGGAACTGTTGATATTTTAACCAAATAGGGGAGAGTAAGTATATCCCTGATATCTATCATGTCAAAGGTCTGAAACATAATCTATTAAGCATTGGACAGTTGTTACAAAAAGGCTACAGAGTCTACATGGAAGATGAACATTGTCTGATCAAAGACAAGCATCCAAGCAACCAGCTGATAGTAAAAGTGCCAATGACAAGCAACCGCTTGTTTCCATTGAGGATAGTTCCCGACAAAAAAGGGAAGGCAAAATCAGGAGCTGCATTCAAGGCAGAAAGTGAAGAAACAGTCGAGCTCCTTGACAAGAGAGAAAATTGCAGCGCTAATTTGCAAGTTGTATTTCAGACAGAAGTTCAAGATGAATCCTCGTTGTGGCATTTCAGATTTGGACATTTGAATTTTGGTGGGCTAAAGCTACTGCACACAAAGAATATGGTGAAGGGATTACCATTTATCGATAGACCAGAGAGGGTTTGTGAAGGATGCATTTTTGGCAAGCAGCACAGAGAGACTTTTCCAGTCGAAAAGTCCTATAGAGCACGCACACCACTTGAAATTGTGCACTCTGACATCTGTGGTCCAATGCAGACATCATCCATTGGTGGCTGCAAGTATTTTCTAACTTTTATTGATGACTACTCAAGAAAGACATGGGTATATTTCCTAAAACATAAATCTGATACATTTGGTTATTTTCAGTAGTTCAAGGCACTTGTGGATAACCAAAGTGGACACCGCATCAAGATCTTAAGGACCGACAGAGGAGGTGAATATGTTTCAAATGAATTTCTGAATTTTTTTAAGATCCATGGCATACAGAAGTCATTCACAGCACGATATACACCTCAACAGAACGGTATTTCCGAAAGAAAGAACATAACCATCATGGAGATGGCACGTAGCATGTTGGCAGCCAAGCATTTGCCAAATGAGTATTGGGGAGAAGCAGTCGCAACTGTCGTATACATTATGAACCGGTGTCTGACAAAGAGTGTGAAGAACAAAGTTCCCCAAGAAGCATGGACAGGTATGAATCATAGTGTTTCCCATTTAAAAAATTTTGGTTTGGTTGCATATGCTCATGTTCCAGATGAGCTAAGAAGGAAGCTAGATAAGAAGGGACAAAAATGTATTTTTGTCAGCTATTCAGAAGACACAAAAGCATACAAGTTGTATGATCTCGTCACAAGGAAAGTGATAATAATTCGAGATGTTCAATTCATCAAGAACGAATCATGGGATGGAACTGTCGACATAAATGTCAACATTGTGTCGAACATCGAAAATGATGATATGGAAGAGGAAGTGGTTCAAACACCACATCTAAGTCAACTGGTCGGAGCACCGTCGACTCCCATGACACCAAGACATGGTTCAGCATAAGGACCATCGACACAAGTAGCAGCTCAAGCTACACTGTCAAGAACACCAAGAGGACAGTAGACTCCATCAAGCATTTCGTCTAGGTCGAAACCGATAGAACTGGTGAAGACAAGAAGTCTCCAAGAGATATATGACGCCGGTACACCTAATTCATTCTCTCTCTTTGCATTATTTTCCCCTATATATGATCCACTAACATTTGAAGAATATGTTGAAGAAGAAGTATGGGCACAAGCCATGGATGAAGAAATAGAATGCATTGAGAAAAACCAAACATGGGAACTGGTTGATGTACCAACAGACAAAGATGTAATCAGTGTCAAATGGATTTACAAGACAAAGCAAGATGCTGATGGGAATGTGCAAAAGCACAAGGAAAGAATGGTAGCAAGAGGGTTCACACAGCAACCCAGCATCGACTTCAATGAAACGTTTGCACCTATTGCACGCATGGATACAGTCAGAACAATTTTGGCCATCACTGCACAAAACAAATGGCATCTTCATCAAATGGATGTCAAGTCGGCATTCTTAAATGGCTATCTAGAAGAGGAAGTATATGTGGAACAACCACAAGGGTATGAAGTTCCAGGTCAAGAGCACAAAGTGTACAGGCTGAAAAAGGCATTATATGGTTTGAAGCAAGCTCTTAGAGCTTGGTACAGTCAGATTGATTCCTATCTCGCTGAAAATGGATTTTACAGAAGTGAAAGTGAACCAACTTTGTACACCAAAGTCAATGAGCAAGGTAAAATGTTAATTGTCTGCCTGTATGTAGATGATTTAATATTTACTGGTGATTATGGCATAGCATATTTTAAAGCAGTCATGGAAAGTGAATTTGAAATGACTGATCTGGGGCTTATGAAGTTTTTTCTGGGCATTGAAGTTCAGCAGTCTGAAAGTGGTATCTTTATATCACAGTCTAAGTATGCAAATGAAGTTTTAAAAAGGTTTAACATGTCTAATTGCAAGACAGCCCCAACACCAGTGATAACAGGTTTAAAATTGAACAAAGATGATGAAGGATCCACTGTAGATCCTACGTGGTTTAAAAGGCTTGTTGGAAGCCTCCTTATGTATTTGACAACCACAAGACCATACATTATGTATGGAGTAAGTCTGATCTCAAGGTTCATGGAGTCACCAAAAGACTCACATTGGCAAGTAGGTAAAAGAATTCTGACTCTATGTAAGTGGCACAAAAGACCTTGGTATTATGTATTCAACCTTAGAAAATTTTGAACTCATTGGTTACACTGACAGTGACAATGGAGGCAGCATAGATGACAGGAAAAGCACATCTGGGTACACATTTCATTTTGGTACATGTGTTGTTTCATGGGCTTCAAAGAAACAGCCCATAGTAACTCTATCTTCAGCTGAAGCAGAGTATGTTGCAGCAACAAGTGCTACATGTCAAGCGTCTAGATGAAAAGAGTCTTAAAAGACTTGTCACAGAACCATTAAGAACCGACAACAATATTCTACAACAACAATTCAGCCATAGCATTATCAAGGAATCATGTGTTTCACAAGAGAACCGAGCACATTGACATAAGGTTTCATTTCATAAGAGAGTTGGTGAACGACAAGGAAATTTGTTTGGAATTTTGCAAGTCTAAAGACCAACTTGTCGACATCTTCACAAAGCCACTGGCAAAGGATACTTTTCAGTATCTGCGTAGTTATCTTAGAATGACAAGTTCTCCACAATGAACTCTGTCATAAACAGAGCATGTCTAAGCTCTGAAACATTTTGTAAATTTTGTTTTAAAAATCCCATCTCCTTATAATTAAGGGGGAGTGTTGGAAAAATGTAATTACTCGCAGATCTATACTTGACTTCCAGCCGACTCTGTCAGAGTCTGTACAATTCAAGATCTTGTCTGTCAGTATGACAAGAGGGAAGAGTCCATGATTCGGTAATGTATACCATGTTGAATTTATTTCTAAAGCTAAGTTGTTAGGTAGATAGTTATTACAGTTTTTAATAGTGATTCAGTCAACCCATGCAGAAGCAATTTTCAGGTTGCCTATAAATAGAAGAAGCAAATTGTAAATTGGTTTACACACACACAATAGAGAGACATTATACACTGAAGGAACTCAGGGTGAGAAAGATAAGTCAAAGCTCAAGCTTCTGTGTATGTGATTTAGTCGAAGAGCCGAAGCTCTGTAGACCGACAAGTGTGGATAGACAAGTCTAGACCGACCAGTTTGTAATCGACAAGTTTATAATACTTTGTTATTTCCACATAGTTAAATATATGAAATAGTTTATGGTTGAATGCATGATTATTTGGCCACACATATTTCCAGATTTACTTTTGTAAATGTCTTTTACAATTACTGTTAAGTGAAAGATCAAAGAACCCATAAAATTCTCACCACGTGAAAGTTCCAGGTTTTACGGCACATTGGTCAACTGAAGTCTTCCTACATATTTGGACATATGTTTTTATAAGTTATTTGGATTTGTAAATGTGTTTATTTTACTTCATCTTACTCACAGGTGAAAAGCATTTGTAATTTCTTAAGTCTTTAGACTACGAAACATACCGTGTAGATTTCAACCAAAGTGAACCGACTTGAGTGGTCGGTTGAGTCAGCCGACTGAGGTGAACCGACTTGGTCGAAGCAGCCGACTTGGTCGAAGCAGCCGACTTGGTCAAAGAGAAGAAGTCAATCGACTTGGTCGAAGTGACAAATGGTCAAGGTAAAAACCAATTAGTAGAACCGACAAGTAAGTCGAAGTAATTTTAGTCAAGTGGAAAAACCGACTAAAATTTATAAACTTGTCTAGTCGGGAGATAAACAAGTTTCACCGACAAGTAAAAAGAAAAAGTGGTTGGCATGAAAAGTGAAAATTAAAATTTAGTATCGACTGAGGCCTAAACTCAAGTCTAGTAGGATTGGTTTTGGCTATCATCCAAGTGTGAGTGATCAAATCTGAAGATAAGGGGTTCTTTGAATACACGATGGTATTCTAGCTTAAAGTTGTAATCGTCGTCTCTCTTTTTAAGTTTTATCATTTTTCTAAAGTTTAACATAGTTGGCTGAAGTGACGCTATTGAACTTACTTCTTAAATGAAGATACCGTTGGTAGTTTGTGTAATTATGGTCTTTGGTTGTCGTGTCATTACTCGCCAAAATTTTGGTAGATAAAGTCGATTAATTTGGATTTGAATTTTTGTGAAACTTATGGTGGTGATTCATCTAATTTAATTTTAATGGCCTAATATGTGGCCTATGCCCCATAGTTGGAAGAGATTATGGTCTTTGGATCAAAATTTTGGTAGCTAAAGTCGATTAATTTGGCTTTGTTTTTTGTGAAACTTATGGTGGTGATTCACCTAATTTAATTTATTAGTTAAATTTTAATGGCCTGATCTGTGGCCTATGCTCCATAGTTGGAAGAAATTATGGTCTTTGGCTCTCATGTCACTTCAATACCCACCAAAATTACGAAAAGGAGCTAATTCTTTTTCTCCAAATAGCAGCGATGAACCTGGATATTTACCTTGATACGAACCTAGTTTTTGACCTTCATTGACTCAATTAAAAATTCTATGTCTTAGTGTATGCCCCATATCCTTGCTCCATAGGATAAAAAAAATTCAGTTATTCATTATCCCCCATGCATGTAGTACTCCACCTTTTATTCCCTTCTTTCAATTTGGTACTCATAATAGAGCTTGCTCTTTTGCTACAATAAAAATTAGTTCAATATTTAGATTCTACCAACAACAGCCGGAACTATTGCCCTTTACTACATCCATGCATTTGAATCTTTGGTTTTCTAGTTAGTATGCCAATTTTCCTGTCATCCAGTCTATATATCCATCTGTCTTTTTGTATTCTTCCCGTAACCTAGTTTTCGACCTTCAATGACTCAGTTAAAAATTCTATGTCTCAGTGTATGCCCCAGATCCTTGCGTCATAGAATAAAAAAATTCAGCTATTCATTCTTCCCCATGCATGGAGTACTCCGTTGTTTATTCCCTTATTTCAATTTGATACTCATAATAGAGCTCGCTCTTCTACTACAATAAAAATTAGTTCAATATTTAGATTCTACTGGTTCAACAACAACTAGAACTACTGCCCTTTACTATATCCTTGCATTTGGATCTTTGGTTGGCTAGTTAGTATGCCAATTTTCCTTTCATCGAGTCCGTATATCCATTTGTCATTTTGTATTATGCCCGTACTCTACAGGTTGGTGCAGTTATTCATGTCACATCAAGACCCACTAAAATTTTGGTAGCTAAAGTCGATTAATTTGGCTTTGTTTTTTGTGAAACTTATGGTGGCGATTCACCTGATTTTAATTTATTAGTTTAGTTCTTAATCAAAGCGACCAGAGGCATAATTTATGGTTACGTGGGAGGGCACTGTAATTTCGGAACGGAAAGTGGACGCGCTTGGAGTGGTTGGCAAGGTTTTCATAATTGCTTGAACTCTACAGGTTGAACCGGTTGGTTCAATTATTCATGTCACATCAAGACCCACCAAAATTTTGGTAGCTAAAGTCGATTAATTTGGCTTTGTTTTTACTGAAACTTATGGTGGTGATTCACCTAAATTTAATTTATTAGTTTAATTCTTAATAAGAGCGGGCGCCTTGGGTGACGTGGACTGGGCAGGCGGATTGAATGGAATGCGGGAATGCAGGAAAGCGGCCAGCAACACACCTTTGCATACAAAATTATCTGGGCGCTCTGTTTACATATACGGGCAAATATATACCGGGAAGCAGCATCATATTTCACTTTATATTAGTCCACCTCAAACGGGTACGTGGGAGGGCGTTGTTGTTCTCTAACTTGGACGCACTTGGAATGGTTGGCAAGGTTTTCATAATTATACTATTAATTCTTCACTAATCCTTAGATGTTTCATTAATTCATGTTTGGTTAGAGACTTTAAAAAATTACAGTTGTTTGGAGCTGTCCTGTACTTTTTATAGATATTGTATAGATCATGAGAGATTTATTCATATTAAAATCAATATTGGCGGTAAGCGAAAAACAATAAAGTCGATAAATGAATAATTCTTAATCGGAGCGACCCGAGGCATATTTTATGTCTACGTGGACGACGATGTAATTCCAGAATGGAACGTGGACTCTCTTGGAGTGGTTGGCAAGGTTTTCATAATTATACTATTAATTCTTCACTTATGCCTAGCTGTTTCATTAATTCATGTTCGGGTTAGAGACTTAAAAATTGATAGTTGTTTTCATCCTGGAAAAAATAAAAGAAAAGAAGGAAGTGTTAAACTAGGGTTACCATGAATTCCAAAAGCAGAGAGGGTTACAGGGTTTTGAAAAAATAGGTATCTTGTACAGAGAGGGTTACAACTTTTTGAACCCTATATTTACAATCACACCAAGCCATAAGAGCGTAGAAGGTGAGTTTTCCTAAAACTAACCTTTGCTACAATTATCAAACAACTAATGTTTCCAGAAGGTAGCGAACCTATGTTTCCTTATTTATGTTTTGCAGGTTGCTTGTGATGCTTGTTGAAGAATCTGGACTGCGAAAATGGTCGTTTGTAATATACATATGCAAAAACCCTAATTTATTTTCTTTTCATTGCTTATTTTTTATATGTTTTCAAAACCCTAATTGTTTTTCTCAATGTTTTTCTATAAATTATTGCTTATACTTTTACTAAAAACTATTGAAATAACTATGGAAAAGTTTGTTAATGACATTCTTTGTTGATAGATAATTCAAACAAAGTTGTAGGAATATTCAATTGTTTAAAGAATGAAATATATTCCGCTCAATTAAAAAAAAATATGTGTCAACTCTGATGGGTAGATGTATGGTTATTGTTTTTAGAATGATGGAGTTCCAATTTGAATTATAAATCTCTAATAATTTGTTGCGGATGGGATGAACCTTAAAATTTACATGTAAGGTTGCAATATTTTGTTAATAGCCTGGAACGAAACTCAGATTAATCTAGATATTCATTAAATGGTTGTTATAATACAACTTAGATTAATCCAGATCTCGATTAAATGGTCGATATACTAAAACAGAGATCCATGGCTAGATCTAAATGAAACTTTCTAATTACTATAAGTTAGATCCCTCGCTAGGTCTGCATTAAACTCTCAAAATGCGTGGATTCAAATCAGTCATAGGACTCTTTCGATCTTTCTGTCATGAATAAATGGAATTGTTTACATGGATACCCATAAATATATGTACCAATTTGTTGGAAGAATGGTCATTTATGATGTAAGCTGTGCTATTTATCTCTGCTAAGATCATGAGTTTAGAAGTGATCTAGGACCATTGTGAGGTTAAATTTTCTTAGAAAGGTAAGGGGTTGAACGGTAAGTTACCACTTCATTCAAACTGTTGATTTTAGTAGGCACAACTAGTTATAGTTGTCCTCCTGTTGTCGATGTTCACCCAGTACTTCCGTTTGTTGATACAACCTATGGTTCTCCGTCAATTCACACCTTGTGGCGGTCAACAGCTAGTTGTGACAGTTAAATTTATGTTACACAGAAAAAACTATGGAGGGTCGTTACATAATTATTAACCTCGACAATCAACCTCTGCTACAATTATTAGACAACTAATGTTTCCAGAAGGTCGCGAACCTCTATTTCCTTATTTATGTTTTGTAGGTTGCTTGCGAAGCTTGTTGAAGAATATGGACTGTGAAAAAATGGTTGTTTGTAATATCCATATGCAAAAACCCAAATTTATTTTCTTTTCATTGCTTATTTTTTATATTTTTTCAAAACCCTAATTGATTTTCTCAGCGGTTTTCTATGTTTCTTTACAAAGGGAGGGGGGTCTTCCTGAAAAGAGAGGGGGGTCTGCCTGTGCTCTGTCTTCCCAGCCCAAACGCTGCATGTGTTCTCTCACCCATGGGCAGGAGAAGGAAGAGGCACGGTGATGCGAGGCATGAAATGGGGAACTATTGATAGTGCGTGTGAGGCATTTGTCCAAAATGTTCCAGCACAGCCCCGCGTGCAAACCAGATGCTGCGTTCTCCATCACGGGATCCATGTAGCTCCGCATATCAAATTGCAACTCTCAATTTCAGTTTCAAACTCGAGACCTGTGAATAATTTATCTGGTTTTATTTACCTACAACAAACAGACGATGCGACTCCACAAACGTTGTCATCTGCAATTAATACAAACGATGGGTTAAATTTTATCTTGCAATTAATACTAAAAATGGTAGCGCGAGTGAAAAACCAACCAAATTAGGCGACGAGGGGTCTTCATTCTCACTTTATCTTGAAATTAATACTAAAAATAGCAGTAGAGTGAGTTAAAAACCAAACTGACCAATGCAACAACGAGGCTGAAGGGCCTTGTACCCACTTCTAAATTTAGGCTAATTTCTATGTATTTACTCATATTTATATGGATTTTATATTGGGGATATGGATTTGGTAGGCCTTGTAGCCACTTCCGATCCTATGTAGGGGCCTTGTAGCCATTTTCTAGGTCAACCTATGTATATAGATTTTATATTGGAGATATGGAGTTGGTAATAAATCAATCATTGGTGATTGTTAATCACCTTTACAAATATGTTCTTGCTTTTTATATCTTCATCAATTAATTGCTGATTATATTTGTAAGTTACAATTGAAACTAAGCATGGCTTATCTCCCCAAAATAGATCATGGTTAAAGAGAAGCGGTCAATAAGTGTTTGAAAACTTATTTGAGATAGTTTGTTTTAGAATGGTAGTATAATACCATTTATTATGGAGATATATTATCGTAGTTTGCTTTAGTAGTATAATAACTTATTATTAAAATGAAACCACTTGAAGTTATATATGGACAAAACCACTTCTCAATGATTTTGTATTTATTAGAAACTTCCAAGCTTCATGTAGTGGGGCAATACAGTTATGGATATGAAACAACAAGTGGATCAACATCACTTTTTCATATAAGGGTATCACTGTTCTTCTCGGCTCTATAAATAAATATTACTCAAAATCCATCTCCAACAAAAACTAACACATAATTAAGGTCCACTAGCTAGCTCGTACCATTTAATTATGAGACTACAAGTAGTTAGGGTTATTTGAAGCTTGCCTCAAGTGAAAGGTCACCCCACCTTAAGAGGCAAGTGAACTTTTATTTCTACTCGATTGTCATAATACAAGGATTGTGTTTGTGTTTTGTTATTAAATATGTATACCAAGTTGTGTTCTAAGTTTAAGGCTTGAATAACACCGTTGTACATCAATTGTTATCATTTTTTCTAGGTATCAATCTTTTCTTCATAATGTTCTTGATACTTTATTGATATTAATTATTTGATGAGTTAACAATTATAGACCCATTTAACTATGTTTCTACAAAGCGTCAAAAGGGTTCAAATCCATAAACATTTCATTGCTAAACTACAACATGCATCCCTCTCACTACTATGCTACAACACATTGATGCATGCATTCTTGTGTGTGTGTGTGTTGTGTTTTCTCTTGTACACTATGTTACAACACATCGATGCATAAATTCTTATTTTTTATTTATTTTTTTATATTTTTATGGGATGGACGGAACTCCCCCCACCCCAACTTGACTCCCTTATGATACAACATTTTGATGCATGCATTCTTATTTGTATTTTTTTTGTAATTCCATGATGGTAAGTGCAATACATATGCGATGTTATTATTTGATTATTATGGTGGCACTAAGTGCCAAAACTATGGATTATAGAAACTATTATTATCATCATAGTATTACTTACCTAGAATTAAATAATAGCTCAACATGGACAACAAACTTGGTTGGGGTGTCCTGAATTCCACATGTAAGGGGGTTGAGGGGTTAGGAGTTGTTTATTTTCCTAACAATACTATATGTTTCATAATTTTGATTTTATTGAACTTTAGAGATCCCAGTACACCTATTTGATGCTTTGCATGCACCCTTACATGATGATAATATTCTCTATTTGAGTTGTCTTAAGCTAATTAGAGTAAATTAGGGGTGAATTTGAGTATCTTCATTTAGATGGAGGGATTTTGGGTCAAATTCGAGCTGTCCTCAGTTAATCAGAGTAATTTTATAACAATTCGAGTTGTGTTCAAGGAATGGCATTGATTTTAGGAGAGTTAGAGTCAATCCTTATGAGTTCGAATTGTCTCTAGTACATGGGAGTGATCTTGGGGAGGTTTGAGTCAGTCTTGGTAAATTTGAGTTATCCCCAGTTATTGGAACTATTTTTTCGAGTGCATTTTAGTCACTATAAGTGGTTTCGAGTTTCTCTTTTGAGAACTTGAATATGTGAGTGAGTGGACTATAGAATCTTTGGGTGATTTGGAGTTACTTCTCCATAGTATTGAATCAATCTATTAGAGGGAATTCAAAATGGTCTTAATGGGGTGTTGGAATATTAGTTCTCTTTGATTTATTTCGTAATTGTTGACCACCATTTAGCACCATTGGCCCACTGTTTAGATAATTATTATTAGGAGAAAACTTGGATAGATTCCGAATAAGATTATATATCTTTTATGATTGTCCAAGAATAATAAGAGTTCTTTCATGCCTTCAATTTCTTTTATCTTGTTCTTTTTGCTTTTCAATGGATAAGGATAAATCTAGTTGACTTGGAAAGATATCTACTTTTTGGCCAACACATACTCCATGTTTTTATTTCCAAAATCCACAATATTACTTATTTTTCATTACTCATTGGCTTCCATATCTGATTTAGCTAATTCATAAGTTCCTTCACTAAGTTGGAAAGATGATGTTTCCACTATGGGGTTTTTTGCATATTTAGTAAGCCTTCTTTTGTAAGCTACTTGAATTGCCTTTGGTGCATTCAAATTCTCTACCAGAGATGTATTATTTAGTGTACTATGATTTTTCAATAAGATAATGATATAGCTTACATCATTTGACTTTCTTGTTCTCATGTGTCCAGCTCAAATTTTCTTCCTTCTCTGTATTCTTGCAAAAATAATTGTGAGGTTTCTTCAATGAACTAGATTCCAATATTAACAAATTCTCATAGAATGCACCACAAAATTTAAGATCTACATCTATGTAAGTTTTAATGGGATTCGTGTGCAATATCGCATGGGTTTCGTTTGACAAACCCATGCATTGTATGGTTTTCTTTTGATAAACTCGTGCAGTTGGCCTATAGTGTGAATTATCCATTATTGTTTTCATTTCATGTGTTGATTTTGTTGATGAAGAAGTCTTATGGCTTGCATGTTCTAAGTTGATGATTTCTTCTTATAATAACTAACGAAATGTCGATTGTGTGTGAATTTTAGGTCATAACAACAATTATTATGATATAGTTCCATACTTTCTTGGTATATACATTAGGCATAGCATGGCATCTAAAAGAACTGGTTTCAAGAAGAAATCTATCCATTTTAGAATTCCAAAATTAAGAAGTGTTGCGTATATGTTATATTCTTTGCATGTCTTTGTGAGGGGTGGGGTGGGGGGTGTTTCTCCTATCAGTGATGTTCCTCACAATCCATCCAAAACCTGGATGGAAATAGTCAGGATTCTATTTCCAACGTGAGCGCAGCGAGCGCTAATGTTTTTGAGTTGTTTTTAGTTATTTATGGGTTGTTTTCTAAAAGTATGTAATTTCATCTCGGTTAAGGGTTTGGGGTCTATTTTCTAATATGCTTTAATGGATTAGCGTATTGGAGGATACAAAATACCTACAACGTATTGTGAGTAATTCATAATGATAATGATAAAATAGGAGGGGTGGCTCCAAGGTTTGTTGGTTTTCCTAGTTAAGGGTTTCCAGGGTAATTCTCTATGTTTTATGTGTGAATTTTATTGTGTAATATATATTTTGGTTAAAAGAATCTGTATGATTTTCTTCTTTGCACAAGTTTCAAACATACATGTGGTATTATAGATTAACTATTGGAATTAGGGGGATGGTTTTGATGCCGAGGGTTCGACGCAATTGAAATATCTTGGTTTTGTGATAAACTTTGGTTGAGTGGTATATTTATAGTGCTGATTTGTGTAATGAAAGATAACATCGGGAAGTTTGAGAATTGAGATCAATAAATTCGACGACCAAAACTTTGAGCTATGGAATCCAAAAATGGAGGATCTTCTTATAGATTGAGAAAAATGGATTGTTGTAAATTCGTGTACAAACCCCACGAGAACATCACAAGAATATTGGGAGAAATTAGAAAGGAGGGAAATGAGTACAATTAAATTGTGCTTATCAAACTCTGTGTTGTTGAATATATATAGAGAACATAGTGTAGTAAAGTTGTGGACGATGTTAGGGGGTTTATATCAATTAAAATCCCTTGTAAACAAGTTGTTTCTGCAAAAGAAACTATATTATCTCATAATGGAGGATAATGGCACGATGATAGAGCATCTGGATTATACAAAACTTTAGTAAGTCAAATAACCTTCGTTGGTATTAAAATGGTCAAAGAAGATAAATGTATTACATTATTGTGTCCTTTTCCAAAATCATGGGACAACTTAATTGTAGCAATATGTAGTGCTAGTAAAAAATTCGATGAGATAGTATCATCCATACTATCACAAGAGATGAGGCTGAAAACCATGGATACTCAAAGCATGGATTCCTTGTCTATGATAGGTTTCCACCAGGAGAGAAACGAAAAATAAGGTATCTAAGGGGAGATCTGAAAGGGTGGATCTATATACCTAGGAAAAGGTATAAGGAAGTGTTGGAAATGTAGTAAATGTAAGCACTATAAAAAGGATTTCATATCTAAGAATGTTAATAAATAAAATGGATCCAAGGATGCCCCTTCCATAGAGGCGAAGACCTCCTCAAAACAAGGATGGGATGTGTATATAGATTCCACAGGTAATCATTTAGAACGTGATATATGGATGATTGACTCAGGTGCATCATGTCACATGACCCCTCATAGGGAGTGGTTCTGTGAATATGAACAATACACTGGAGGAGATGTGTACTTGGGAGATGATTCACCAGCCAATATCAATGGATGTGGTAGACTCAAGTTGAAACTCAAGGATGGAAGGATTACAAATATACAGGGAGTGCTACACATTCCAAATCTAGAGAGAAACTTGATATTTATCGGAAGAATGGATTTTTTGGGTGGAAAGAACATGTGTGGAGATGGTAATTGGTTTGAGGATCAATCATATTGATGATGAGATTTCAATATGGAAATCTATACAAAATATTGGGAAGCACCATAATCAATGAATGTAACATCTATGGTGTGTCTAAGTTTACGTCCCCATACCCCATAATGCAAAATAATTAAAAAATTTGCTTCAATAACTCTAGTTCTCCTTTCGAGACACAGGGCATGGATGTTAACACACTCTTCAACAATCAATCTCAGGCTTAGAAACCATTGTAATAGTCATTTCACCCTTTGATGAATTCATTTTGTGACCAGAATCTCTATTCCGCACTAAACCTGTCATTTCTGTATTCCTCCTTCCCTCCTGTGGAACTCAAAAGTTGGAGCCAACAACACGACATATTCCTTCAACCATGGTTCCACCTCCCACACTTGCGCCTTCCTCCTTTTTGACCTCGGAACTCAGGAATCAGAAATCTAACGTGCATCGAGAATACTTAATGGCTCTTCCACCTTCCTCCTTCCGCACTTCTTCTTTCCAAGATTTCAACCTTAGGTCCTAAACTTTTGGAGCCATTTTGAGGCCCTAAACGACATTTTTTCGACATCGAATGGTTGGAAAAAATAAGAGTTCGTTCCACACTCAATATTTATTTTTTATAGATGTAGTCCTTGAACATATCCTTCTAACGATGTATCATGCGCATCAAACGGAGGTAGTATGCTAAAGTTACGGCCCCGGAAAATTGATGTACCAAGTTACCCAATGAGGCCCACATTCTTGCGTTTCACCTCCTAGGGTTAGGTTAGGATGTGGAGGGTTTCCATTGTTTCTTAATAATATATAGGCCTTTGAGCCTCATTGTAACACAAAGTTCAGAGGCATGTAGCTGCCACATCTCTTCTCAGAGATGAGCTACCAACACTCTAGCTAGTTTATTTCCATTCTATATGTAAACAAGTTTTAGTTCTTTGATTAATGAAATGAAGTGTTATTTCCACTGCATCTTTGTTTATATGGTTATTTGTGTATTTTGTTGTGTTCCTACATAAATCTGGATCATTGGTATCAGAGCAATATGCTCTTTCTCGATCCTTCTTTGCATGTCTCCAATGAGGGCGAGGTATAAAGAGTTAGGGCTCGATCTGATTGAACCTTTGCAAGATAAGCCTCACAAATCTCGACAGCCACCCATGGGGGACGAAAATAAAGACAAGGGTGTAGAATATCCTATCAAAATGTTGCTCGAGGAGGCCCTTGAAAAACAAAAAAACGCAATGATGGATAACTTCTCCCAGATCCTTCAACGACTTCCCATTGGTAGCGCATCTGCATCTAGCAGCCACTCTGGAGGCGCAACCCCTTTTAAGATACAAGTAAACTTCGACATTCCCATATTTGATCGCTGAATAGATGAAAATGCCATAGATAGATGGTTGAATCTATTAGAAGAATATTTCTCGGTTCATGACTTTTTTGACCGGGAAAAGATTACTTTTTTCACTACTCAAAGTCGCCCCCCATGTCAAGGATTGGTGGGAGACCTATTGTGAGAGAAAAAACGAGGAGGAACCCTCTCTATTCTTGGTCGTACCCACTTGGAACTATTTCTAAGATGCCATAAATGGACAATATTATCTGGTGGGGAGCTATGAGGACAAGTACATACAATGGACTATGCTGCGGCAGCAAAGAGATTAAGATGTGCATGAGTTGACTAATCTGTTCCATACCCTCCACACCAAGTTGGGTATCAAAGATTCTGAAAAACATTTGGCGTTGAAGTACCATAGTTGTATGCACAGATACATTCAGGAGAAAATGGAGTTCCTCAACATCTCCTCACTTGGTAGAGCATACTGGTATGCAGCCAAAATTGAGCAAAAATTCAAACAGAAAAAGCGATACTTTGGATCTGTGAATCAGAAGCAAGCGAAAGGTTCCCCCAAACCACAAAACCAAGGACACAACCAAGGCATGGAGACTCAAGAAAAATTGCCAAAGCCGTAAGCAAAGAGAAACATTGCAAAGCCAAAGAAGGAAGTAGGAAAGTGGTGCGAGTTCCATAAGAGCTCCACTCACAACACAAGTGAGTGTTGGGCCAAGCAGTCATTGGTGGCTAAGAAAAAGGCTTCTGAATTAGATGCACACTCTGACACTGAATTAGAACTCGAGAAGGGGAATGATAGAGGGAAGAAGATTATCGATGCAGAGCCCAGCGCCACCATTTCCACCATGAAGATTCAAAAGGAAGAACCCGAAGATTCAAAGGAGGAGAAGCGTATTTTCCACTCCCAGATGTGGGTAAATGGTTCCCTGCTATAGTTCATTGTCGACAATGGGAGCCAAAAGAACCTGATTTCAGCAGAGGTCATGAAGCGGTTGGGCTTGCTGACCACAGCACACCCACATCTGTACACCATCTGGTGGCTTCACCAAGGATGGGATCTCTACGTCAGTGAGCAATGTCACCTTCCCTACAGCATCAATCCCTTCACCGAAGAGGTATTTTGTAATATTTATCCTCTTTATGTTTGTGATGTATTATTAGGTCAAGCATACTTATGGAAGTGAAATTTTGTGTATGAGTCTCGGCCTCGCATTGTTATTATTACATTGGGAAATAAGTTGTACAGGATACCAGAGGTACCACCTCCTGCACTATCTCTTTGGTTACTGCAAAACAATACAGTAAGCTCATTTTGAAAACCAGGAAATTTGTTTTCTTGATGATCCGCCCTCAGGGAAAGAAGAATATCATGGCCACGACCTCCAGACAGATCCCCTCCACATGACAAAAAAAAATGGAAAAGGTCATGGAGGAGTACTGGGACATATTCACCTCACCCACCGGGGTGCCTCTACACTGTCAAGTCAAGCACCCCATCAATTTGACCCCAGGTGCGTCTCTTCCCAATGGACCAATATATTGACGCTCTGTTTTGAAGAATGATGAAATCAAGAGTCAGATTCAGGAGCTACTATAGAAGGGTCACATCCAGCCAAGTTCATCACCCTGTGGGAGCCTGATCGTGTTGGTACAGAAGAAGGATGGGACTTGGAGACTCTGTATTGACTATCAGATGCTGAACAAGATCACTGTTTGGAATAGGTACACGATCCCATGGATTGATGACCTCCTAGACTAGCTTAAAGGGGCAAAATATTTTAGCAAGATCGACTTAAAGTCCAGGTATCACCAGGTACCGATCCAACTTATTGATAAGTGGAAGACTGCCTTCAAATCCAAGGAGGGCCTTTTTGAATGGTTGGTCATGCCTTTCAGGTTGACGAATGCTCCTGCAACCTTCATGAGACTGATGGATGAAATATTGTGGCCATTGATCACAAACTCATTTGTAGTAGTGTACTTGGATGACATCCTGATATTTAGCCAGACTTGGGAAGAGCACCTCCACCACATCTGACAAGTCCTCCAAACACTGCAACAACACAAGTTGTGTGCCAATTTGGACAAGTGCACTTTTGGCATGACCTAGGTTTAGTATCTAGGATACATTATTGATGAGTGTGGGGTACATGTGGATCCAACCAAGATCCAAGTAATTTGGTATTGGCCAGCCCCAACTACTCTAACAGAGCTTCACAGCTTTCTGGGCCTTTCTAATTTCTATCGTAGGTTCGTGTTGGGATTCTCTCATATCACTTGGCCCTT
Organism: Pseudotsuga menziesii; assembly: GCA_001517045.1. NCBI lineage: Eukaryota > Viridiplantae > Streptophyta > Pinopsida > Pinales > Pinaceae > Pseudotsuga > Pseudotsuga menziesii. Next base: position 22,481 of record LPNX010776085.1, read on the forward strand.
GAGTCAAGTCACCAAGGGAGGAGTGAAAGAAAAATTCTTCTGGTCAAAAACTCAATCGAAGGAATTTGTAGAATTGAAACATCGCCTCTATTGTGCCCCAGTGCTCACATTACCAGAATTGCAACAACCATTTGAGATCGAGACAGATGCCTCTAACTATGTTATTGGGGCAGTCCTTACTCAACAAGGGAATCCAATGGCATATCACAATGAGCCACTGTCTGACACAGTCTGCAAATATCCCACTTATGAAAAAGAGATGTATTCCATTGTATAGGCTTGCTGACAATGGAAGCATTACATTTTGTGGAAGGAAACGATCATCCACACAGAACACTGACCCCTACAGTTCATATAGACACAAGGGAAGTTACAAAACAATCTCCATCAGAAGTGGTCCACATATCTACAACAATTTCATTTGAACATCAAGTATAAGAAGGGAAGCACCAATAATGTTGCAGACTGCCTCAACTGACCACCGATCGTGGTGATAACCACCGTACTCAACTCTTGTGGGCATGAGACTTCTGATTGGCTACTTCTCTACAAGAGAAATCTAGAATTTAGCCACACATACATGACGCTCTTGGAGGGAAACCAAGTTCCAAATTTTCACCTCGAGGATGCACTACTGTGTCACATGGGACACTTTTGTGTTCCTTCAAGTGAGCGTGCTAAGATGATTTGGGAAGTGCACTATAGTTGGGTCACTCGGCATTTTGGGGTCAAGAAATAGTGGCAGTACTGTAGAAGTATTTCTATTGGCTGAACCTTCGATATGATGTCAGGAAGTACATCCAATCCTGCACTGTTTGCACCATTGCCAAACCATCCATCAAGAAGCAAGGCCTCTATACTTCATTTCCTACCCCTAGTCGACCTTGAGAATCCATCTCTATGGATTACATGTCAGGCCTTCCTTCTACTAAGCATGACAACGACTGTGTGTTTGTGATCATTGACAGATTCTCAAAGATGGACATAATGGCGGCCTGCAAGAAGAATATCACAACAAAATCCACTGCTAAACTCTTCTTTGAACAAGTGTGGGTACAGTTTGGGATCCCATAGTCTATAATCTCAGATCGGGATAGTAGGTTCCTTAGTACACTTTGGTCTATCCTATGGTCAATGCTAGACACCAAGCTCACAATGTCCATAGCTTTCCATCCCCAGACTGATGTCCAGATAGAGGTTGTCAACAGGATGATCAGACACATTTTGCACATGTATAACTCAAAGCATCCACACACTTGGGATGAGAGCCTCCCCTATGTATAACACAGCTATAACCGGTCCCTCCACAACTCAACCAACCACAGCTCCTTTCAGGTGGGCTTGGGATTCCAGCCACTATGTCCCATTGACACAGCCATGCCATTTGCAGCTACTCCGACTGATTCACCTCATGTCCATCTGAAGTTTCCAAGGCGAACAACTTCATTGAGTGCATTCAGCACATTCGCCAACATGTTCATGGCATATTGGACAAATCCAATGCTAAGTACAATATATGACATATTGGTTGAATATATGACTAATTGCACTCTGCATTTTTATTTCTGTTAATGTTGCATATACGAAACGAGTAATATTTGCATATGGTGCTATAATATAAAATTGAATTTTTAGATTTAATATAGAGTGATGTGTTTGGATGTGTGCTTGTTCCATCATTAGCTATATATGTGTATTATGTTTCACTTATAAATGATTTCTTAATGAACACATGGATTTGTTTCCTTCAAAATAAATCTGAAGTATTTTTTAAGTTTAAAGAATTTAAGGCTCTTGTATAGAATTAAACAGAAATTACAATAAAGGTGATGAGGACAGATAATGGTGGAGAGTTATGTAGGAATGAATTTGAGGAATTCTGTAAGAAGAATGATATATCGAGGAAGAAGAATACTCCATACACACATACACAGAATGGTGTTTCCGAGAGGAGGAATAGGACATTGAGGGAAAAGGAAAAGAGCACACTAAGTAGTTCCAAGATAGGACAATAATTACGGTCAGAGGCAGTGGATACAACATGCTACTTGGTAAATCAATCACCCACTTCATCATTGGTTGACAAAACTCTATAAGAGGTATGGACTAGTAAGAATCCCTCTATTTAAGAATTTGAAAGTATTTGGTTGTGATTCTTATGTACATGTTACAAAAAAGAAAAAGAGGAAGTTGGATAACAAATATGAAAAATACATCTTTATTGGTTATAAATATGGTATGAAAGGTTGTAAGCTTCAGAATCCTGTAACCAAAAAAGGCAATTTACAGTTGATATGTTGTGTTTAGAGAGTTCAAAGAAATCCCTAGATAGGAAGGGAATCCAATGGAAAAGGAACCAGAGACAGTAAATTTTGAGTTAGAGAATGAAGAATATGACTCAACAGAAGAAGCTGAAGAAGATGATGAAGAAGAAGAACCTCATACCCCAATTTTGAGGAGATCGTCGTGAGAAAGAAGGAAACTAGAAAGGTATTCCCCTCTTAATTTTCATTCTAGTTTTTCTTTATCTATTCCTGATGATGTTCCTAGAAATATGAAGGAAGTTGTTGATTCAGAGGATATTGATCTTTGGAAGAAGGCCATGATTGAAGAAATAGATGCCTTGGACAAAAAATCATGGGATCTAGTATAGTTACCAGCTGGAAGAAACATTGTTGGTAGCAAATGGTCGTTGAAAAAGAAGTTGAATGCGGAAGGTATAGTGGATAAGTACAAATATTTCTTGGTAGAAAAGGGATATTCTTAGGTAGAGGGAATTTATTTTGGTTATATATTTTCTCTAGTTGAAAAATTAACTTCTATTAGATTTCTTCTTTCTATTGCTATTTCTTTTGAACTTGAAGTAGAGAAGATGGATGTGAAGACAACATTCTTACATGGGGATATAGAAGAATAAGTCTACATGAAACAATCGGAATGGTTCACAGTAAAGGGAAATTAAGAGTTGGTATGTAAACTAAAGAAGCCCCTTTATGGTCTAAATAAATCTCTAAGGATGTGGTACCAAAATTTTGACACATACATACTTGGATTGGGGTTTGTGAGAAGAAAAGTTGATCACTATGTATACTCCAAATGGGTTGGTGATCACTTCATTAGCATAGTATTATATGTTAATAGCATGTTGTTGATTGGAAACAACAAATAAAGGAAGGATCTTGGCGCTGCAACCTTCATTCTAGGAATGGAGATAAGAACAGATCATGCAAATAGGAAGATATGTTGAGAGGGTAATACAGATATTGAGATGGTACTATAAATATTTAACATGCACAAAAGTAATTCGGTTAAGGTTCCTATTCCTGTAGGTGTAAAGTTATACATAGGCCAATACCCAAAGACACATGAAGAGGATGCAGATATTTCATGAGTTCATATGTCAGTGGAGTTGGAATTTGTATTTATGCAATGAAATGTACTAGATGTGACATTACTCATTTAACCTATTTGGAAGAACTATCAGTTGGATGAGCAAGAGACATGATGTAGTTGCACTCTGAAATAGACAATTTGAATACATGGAAGCCACTCATGCTAGCAAAGAAATAGTATGGATGCATAGACTGTGCTCAATTTTTGTGTTTGTAAATAAATTTGTAAGGTTATATTACGATAGCCAAAGTATAACTTTCCTAGCAAAGAACCCTACTTATCATGCTAAGACAAGCATGCTGATGTGCAATATCACTTTGTAAGAGAGATGGTTGAAGCCAAGAAGGTGTTGCTGGAAAACATTGACACCTTGAAGAATGTTGTAGATTCATTAACAAAGTCTGACAATACAAAGAAGTTATCGGGTGATTCCATGAAGATGGGTAACACTTTTTGGCCAAATTTGGCGACGAAAACCTGATTTTTTACTCATGTGCTAGATAGAATCCCTCAAAACGCATATATGCCATGTGAATTTTGACTTGCAGTAAAAAAACAAATTGTAGAATATTATGTTGGCTTCATAGTGATATTTTTTTTAAAATATTTCAATGTCATTTAATGGGTGAATTTTTGCATTTAATGAACTGTGTGTCCTTAAAAATTTGAAGAAGCTAATAAGTGGCTCATGTCCACGTAGAGTAATTCAATCTTGCATTAATAATTTAAAAAAAATAAATATATGAGCATGATCTACAAAAAATGCAGTGTGATGTGCATATTTTTTTGTTAATTTTTTTCGCATTATACAATTATTTATTATTTTTTGAAAGTGACCACATTCGATTTCAGCATCGTTTTAAACACATATTTGTCCACGTTAAGGAATGTTTTCTATTTTTTCAAAAATTGAAAAACCAAAGATACCCTTTTGAAGAGGACACGTCGATATGTGATGTGTGCATTTTTAAGAATTTTTTGGCTGTGTATTTTTAACTCTGCGGATTTTTCTTTGAGCTGCTTCGAAGTTGCAGTGTGGTTTTCTAAGTATAAGTTTTAGAAGTAATTAAAAAATAAATTTCATATGAATGCCAAAATGCTTGTATGATACCTCAATGGATAGAAGATTCGTTGGTGAATTTATCGGTATCAACTCCGCTCAGTTATGTGCTAGGAATGGCAGGGTTTACACCTCTGCAAGGCACAGGAAATTTTTCATTTGTTTGAATGTGGGCCGAGTCTATTTTCTTAAGCCCTCGACCGAGGTATTTAAATACCTCGGTCGAGGTCTTAACGAACCCTCTACCGACGGTTTGTAAAGCCCTCGACCGAGGGTTTGTTAAACCCTCGGTTGAGGGTTCGTTAAGACCTCAGTCGAGGTATTAGCTCGGTTGAGGTCCTAGTCAATCTTAAGAGTTATAAAAATGGGTCTTGGAGTAGTAGGATTATTAGATATGATTGATCAAATGGGTCTCGGAGTATTTGTAGAAATGGGTCTTGGAGTATTAGGATTTATAGATATGATTGATCAAATCTATGACTCCTATTACT
>LPNX010776085.1:38223-55826 GCA_001517045.1 Pseudotsuga menziesii
ATCCTCATCCTCATCCTCCTCCTCATCATCATCAACATCCTCATCTTCATCTTCATCTTCATCATCATCATCATCGTCACCATCGTCATTATCCTCATCCTCATGTCTCTCTAAACCTATGTTTCCCCTCTGACACACACACACACACACACATCCCTATGTCTCCCCTTACCACTAGCACCCCCTAATCTATCTCTATGACACACACACACACATCCCTATGTCTCCCCTTACTACTAGAACCCCCTACCCTATCTCTCTAGAACACACACACAAATCCCTATATCAGATCTTACCACTAGCACCCCCTACCCTATCTCTCTGGCACACACACACAAATCCCTATGTCAGACCTTACCACTAGCACCCCCTAACCTATCTCTATGACACACACAAACACATTCGATGTCTCCCATTACCACTAACACCCCCTAACCTATCTCTCTCTTACACACACACATATCCCCATGTATCCCCTTATTACTAACGCCCCTTAACCTATCTTTTTCTCACACACACATCCCTAGAGTTGCAAAATGGTATAGTTAGGTTGAAGAAAGGGGTGATGTTAAGGCACAAAGACTAAGGGAGTGCTTTTTAATTCCCCCTAAACCTTGAATGATCCCTTAGCCATGCAACTACCTTCTTAAATGCTCCAAAATTCTATTAGAGTAAAACGCACATGCGTTTTATGTATCCAAAATGCGCCCCCCTTTTAGTTAACAATAATGCATGTGCATTTATTCTCTGTATAAACAATAGCATTCGTTGTCTGAGAAACACTCTAACACATTTTCACAGGTTTGACAGTCCACACGCAACTTTACGTTACAGACGGTGCGTGAACATTATCTTCTTCACCATATTTTCACACAAAATTGTTTGGTGAATCAAGCATCTCCACCACGAGTTTCTAAGTATTGCTTGGAGCATGTTATACATTGAGGAGCAAGAAATAAATAATGAATTGAGAAAGAAAGAATCCATTAATTGAGCAAGGGGCCACATAGAGCATCTCCACCATTGTTTTTCTTACAATTGAGGAGCTAGCAAAGGCAACATTAACTTGGTCATTGTGGTGGAGTATATAGACACAATTGAGCAAGAAAGAAACCAAGCTTGGATAATTTCCCATTGAGGAGCACCATACAACATCTCTACCATTGTTTTTCTTGCAATTGAGGATCTAGAAAAATCAATGTATTCTTCCCAATCTTCCCCCTGGATCAAGAGTATGTAGACACAATTACGCAAGAAAGAAACCAAGCTTGGGGAATTTCCCATTGAGGAGCACCATAGAGCATCTCTACCATTGTTTTTCTTGGAATTGAGGAGCTAGCAAAGGCAACATTCTTCCCAATCTTCCCGCTATCTTGAGTATCTAGACACAATTGAGCAAGAAAGAAACCAAGCTTGGGTATTTTCTCGTTGAGGATCTAGCAAAGGAAACCATATATATCATTGATCATTGTGGTCATGGGAAACTCACGCAATCGAGCAAGAAAATCAGCAAGGAAGCGGATACCCAATGAAATCCTTGAAGAAATTAGAGAGAAGAAAAGAAATGACATGACCAATCGAAGACGCTTTATGGACACTCAAATCTGAAGGCTTAGCAGAGATGTAACATTTGATGAAGATTCAGCCTACATCAAATCTAGAAAGAGACCGACTGAAGAACCTGAAGAAACAAGATCACCCATAATTCATGATACAACCATGAACGAAGAAATTCAAGAAGAAGGTCGAGAATTAGAAGAACCTCAAGAACCTGTAGATCCACCTTAGGAGAAGAATCCTCATAAGAGGAAAATTGCTTGGGTATGTGAAATTATCCAAGGTGTAGAAAGATATGGAGATTCAAAAGAAACACCTAGAGGAAGAAAGAGAACTACGTCTTGCTCCAGTTATATAGCCTTCCTATGTGACATTATTGAAAAAGAACCTTCCAACTATGAAGAAGCGGCAAAAAGGAAAGAATGGAAGGAGGCTATGATCGAAAAATATCAATAGATCATGAATAATTATGTTTGGGATGTTGTCCCAAGACTAGAAGGGAAGTCCATTGCAACTTCCAAATGGATCTACAAGATCAAGCATGCTACAGATGGAAACATCGAGAAATATAAAGCAAGATTCATGGCTTGTGGTTTCTCATAGAAAGAAGGAATAGATTATGAAGAAACCTTTGCACCTATAGCCAGATACACTTCCATCAGATCAGTACTTGCTTTGACTGCAGTGATGAAATGGAAGATACACCATATGGATGTCAAGACTACTTTCTTGAATGGTGTAGTAGAAGAGGAAGTGTATGTGGAACAACCACTCGATTTTGAGACACATGATAGGGAGTCTCATGTGTGTAAATTGAAGAAAGCCTTGTACAGTTTGAAACAGGGACCCAGGACATGGTACGAAAGAATTGATGGTTTCCTATCTAGTTTGGGCTTTACCAAGAGTAAAGCAGATTCCAAATTTTACTACAAGGTTGAACATGGCAATCCAGTGATACTCCTACTATATGTGGATGATCTGTTTGTAACAGGTGTGGATGGGTTGATTGCTGATACGAAGAGGAAACTTGCTGCCAAGTTTGAAATGAAAGACTTGGGTATGATGCACTCTTTCTTAGGCATGGAGGTGTGGCAGAATGTGAATGGAATCTTCCTTGGACAAGGGAAGTATGCAGTAGAGATTCTAAAGAGATTTGGGATGATGGACTGCAAGGCCATAACCACACCTTTGGCATCGAACCTGAAGCTATTGAGTGATGCTTCATCAGAAGCAGTTGATGCTACAATGTATCATCAGATGATTGGATCCTTGATGTACCTGACGAACATGAGACCATATATTTGCTTTTGCTATGAACACCTTAATCTAGTTCCTAACAGATCCAAGACATGTTCACTTGATTGATGCAAAGCATATTCTGAGGAACCTGAAGGGTATAGTTGATTATGGGCTCAAGTATGAGGAAAATCAGAAGATTAACCTGGAGGGTTATGTTGATTCAGATTGGGTAGGTAGTGCCATCAATAGGAGGAGCACTTTAGAAAGCTGCTTCAGTATGGGAACATGTATGATCTCTTGGTTTAGCAGGAAGAAATCATGTGTGGCACTAAGTACAGCTGAACCAGAATATGTCACAACTTGTTCAGCTAGTTGCGAGGCAGTATGGATGAGAAAGCTACTATCTGATTTATTTGATCTCTAGTTGGATTCTACTTGTATATATTGCGAAAACTAGAGTTGTGTGAAGTTGTCAGAGAACCCAGTGTTCCATGACAAGTCGAAGCATATCGAGATCAAGTATCACTATATCAGGGATATGGTGCAGAGAGGAGCAGTAAAGCTCTAGTATGTTGCGACAGACGAACAAATAGCTGATGTGTTGACAAATCCATCGGCTAGAGTGAAGTTTGAGTACTTCAGGGAAAAGCTTGGTGTTCTCCAGATCAAGGGTCCCTCCAAACGGAAATGATGAGACCTAGAGCCATTCTGACATGGTGAGAGGATTAGGTTCCTTCCATGGTCAGATGTAAGGGTTGAGCCATTCTGTCATGGTGAGAGGATTAGGTTCCTTCCATGGTCAGATGTAAGGGTTGAGCCATTCTGTCATGGTGAGAGGATTTGGTTCCTTCCATGTCAGATGTGAGTGTTGAGCTATTTTGATGTGACTGTAGGATTGGTTCCTACATGATCAGATGTAAGGGCTAAATGCCATTCTTGGAATGGAGGCACTTGGTCAGTTACCACGAATACTCAATCTAGGACTAAGGGTCGTTCTGATATGACTATAGGATGTAGTCTTACATGATTAGATGTGAGTGCATGGCCATTCTGATGTGATTGATGGATGTGTTCCCACTTGATCAAATATAAGCGATGATGTCATTCTCTGGGAGAATGAAGGCACCTGGTCAGTTACCAGGAATCCTTAGTCTGGGACTGAGAGCCCTTTCGATGCGATGTGTTTACACATGGTCGAATGTAAGTGCAGAGCCTTTCTGACAAGATGAGGTCAGATGTAAGTGCTGAGCCATTTTGGCGCGATGTGTTTACACATGGTCAGATGTGAGTGTTGTGCCTTTCTGACAAGATAGGGTCGGACGTAAGTGCAGAGCCTTTCCGACAAGATGAGGTCAGATGTAAGTACTGAGCCATTCTGGAGCGATGTGTTTACACATGGTCAGATGTGAGTGCTGGGCGTGCCTTTCTAACAAGATGAGGTCAGATGTAAGAGTTGGGTGGACCATTTTGACTTAGGGCCAGATATAAGTGCTAAAGACCTACATGAAGGGTAGGCTTACAACCAGCATGAATAAGGGATGGCTCTATAGAACTTCCTGTGACGAGAATAATCGAGAGATAGCACCTGATGATGATCCAGACTTGATGATGATCCAAATCAAGTGATGATCCAGATGTTATGATGATCTAGATTTGATGATGATATAGTAAAGATGATCCAGCAATGATGATCTAGTAGTCGTGATGATCCAGATCTCGTGATAAAGAAGACTTGAAGAAGAAGATGACTTAGAAGATGACTTGAAGATGAAGGTGACTTGAAGATGAAGAAGACTTGAAGATGAAGACAACTTGAATATGAAGATGATGAGATGATATAGTCGATACAGAGAAGAAGACCAGTGTTGAAAATTGTGTCGAAAGAATACCTTCCTAGTTAAGAGGGAGTGTTGATGTATTTGTAACTTCGGAATGTATTTACCTATATATCTTATGTCTTGTACCCCAATGTTTATTCTGGGAAGTGTCTATAATGTATTTTAGTCATGTAATTCCTCAATGTTTCGATCATGAGTTTCTATAATGTAAACAAGTCATGTCAAGTCATTGTGGGTAACCCTCCTATTGTTCAAGGGTTAAAGTCCCCGCAGTTTCGAGGCACTAGGGTTATTAGACTCTCCTAGAGAAGTTGGCCCTAGTAGGGTTTAGTCAAGTCGAGAATTAGTATAAATAGAGAGCTAGCCTCTCTATTTATCACACACTCACTCACACTCAGTTGTAGCGCATAGCTGAGGAATAAGAAGACACTGGGGCTAGGAAGAAAGAGGTCACTGCTGTCGAGAGATCATCTTACTGTTTTGGGATTTTCCATTTGGTGCTGATTTTATCTCTGAGGAAGTTGCGAGGTTTTCTCCATTTATGGTTTCCTCGATGAAAAAGACTGTGTTCATTCTCTCTTGTGTTTGATTGTTGTGCTTGTTATTCTCTCAGTTAAAATATCCTAATATAATGCTAGCTTAATGATAAAAATATTACAATCCCGATGGTCTAGTCGAACGACCACAGGTAGGTAGTTAGGTATGTGGTAGTCAAATATTTTGGTTTCATGGTCTCATTGATTATATACAGTTTGATACATTGAGCACTTGATAGATTGATAAATTCAATAGACTTCTACAACTTGATAAATTGCACCTGATCTTCATAATGGATTTTTTGTACTATATTGATACTTACATGACTCATGCCTTATATCCCAAGACCATTATCTGCCATTCTATATGGGATATGTCTATTGCATTTTACTTGAATCTCGAAGTTGATCTTATAAGGACATATCCTTAAATCTGATAATTATCTCCTTCATTTTGATAATTTGTTTCTCCACGGGAAGCCCTAAAAACGCTTGCACGACCCACCAGAAACCCTTTTTGATGCAAGGTTTCCATTCTATGCCCTGGTTAGGGATTCAACAGGTATCCCTGAAATCCTATAGGAGGTGGGATTCAATGTTTGATAGAATGATGGTCGTTGCTCGGATCGACAAACCGTCAGCTCGGTTGGATTCAGGACATCGGGATAATGCTATAGGAGACCCTCTAATCTGGTTCCATGGACAAGAGATCATTTTTTGGTCAACTTTAGAAACGAGCGTTTTGCTCAATAAGTCAATGTGAAAATTTTGCACATGGGGGTCAAATTCTCATATTGCTAGATCGTGAACATGTGGCTAGTGTTACCACATGGAACATGCCTAAACACACTTGCATGACCTACCAAAAATCCCGTTCTGTTTCACGGTTTCCATTCTATGCCTCGAGTAGGGATTCAACAGGTGTCCCCGAAAGCCTGTAGGAGGATTCAATGTGCCATAAAATGATGGATGTTGCTCGGATCGAAAAAAAACGTCAACTCTATTGAATTCAGGACATCAGTTTAGTGCTATGAGTGGCCCTCTACTATGGGTCCATGGACAAGGGATCGTTTCTTGGGTCAATTTTGGAAACTAGGGTTTTGCTCAGTAAGGGAATGTCCAATTTCTACACATAGGGGTCATATTTGCAAATTCCTCAACCATGAATGTATTGCTAGAGTTCCCACATGGAACTTTTCTAAACACGCTTGTGCGACCCACTGGAATCCCTTTTTGATGCACGATTTCCATTCTATGCCTTGGGTAGGGATTTAACAGGTGTTTGTGAAAGCCTGTAGGAGGTGGGATTCAACGTGCGATAGAATGATGGTCGTTGCTCGAATCAATGAACTGTTGGCTCTGTTATATTCAAAAAATTGGGATAGTTATATGGGAGGCCCTCTAATCTGGTTCCATGGACAAGAGATTTTTTTCTTTTGTCAATTTTAGAAACTAGGGTTTTGCTCAATAAGTAAATGTGAAATTTTTGCACATGGGGATAAAATTTGCATATTGCTCGATCGAGAATGTGTGGCTATAATTCCCACATGGAACTTGCCTAAACATGCTTACAAGGCCCACCGGAATCCCTTTTTGATTCACGGTTTCCATTCTATTCCTCGGGTAGGGATTAAACAGGTGTCCTTGAAACTTTGTATGAGGTGAGATTCAACGTGGCATAGAGTTATGACCATTGCTCAGATCGATGAACTATCAGCTCCATTGGATTCAGGACATTGGGATAGTGCTAGGATGGACCTATAATTTGGGTCTGTGGATAAGGGATCATTTCTTTTGGTCAATTTTAAAAACTAGGGTTTTGCTTAGTAAGTGAATGTGAAATTTTTGCACATGGGGGTCAAATTCGCATATTGCTCGACCGTGAACATGATGCTAGCATTCCCACATGGAAAATTCCTAAAAACACTTTTATAAACCACTGAAATCCATTTTTGATGCACGATTTCCATTCTATGCCCCAGCTAGGGATTCAACGGGTCTCCTTGAAATCCTATAGGAGGTGGGATTCAATGTGCAATAGAATGATGACCATTTCTTGAATCGATGAAATGTCAACTCCGTTGGATTTAGGACATTGGGATAGTGCCAGGGTGGCCCTCTAATTTAGGTCCATGGAAAAGGGATCATGTTTTTGGTCAATTTTGGAAACTAGGGTTTTGCTTAGTAAATGAATGTCCAATTTCATCACATAGGGGTCAGATTTGCAAATTCCTCGACCGTGAACATGTGGCTAGAATTCTCACATGGAACCTACCTAAACACACTTTCACAACCCACCAGAAGCCCTTTTTAATGCACAGTTTCCATTTTATGCCCTGGTTAGGGATTCAACATGTGTCCCTGAAAGCCTGTAGGAGGTGGGATTCAACGTGCCATAGATTGATGACCATTAATCTGATTGACGAACCGTTGGCTCCGTTGGATTCAGGACATCAGGATAGTGCTATGGGAGGCCCTCTAATCAAGTTCCATGGACAAGGGATCATTTTTTTGGTCAATTTTGGAAACTAGGGTTTTGCTTAGTAAGTGAATGTGAAATTTATGCACATGGGGGTCAACTTCGCATATTGCTCGACTCTGAATATGTGGCTAGAGTTTCCACATGGAACATGCCTAAAATTCTTGCAATACCCACTAAAAGTCCTTTTTGATGCATAGTTTCTATTCTATGCCCCGGTTAGGGATTCAACAGGTGTCCTTGAAAGCCTGTAGGAGGTGGGATTCAACATGCCATAGAATGATGACCGTTGCCCAGATTGACAAACCTTCGACTCCGTTGGATTCATGACATTGGGATAGTGCTAGAGTGGCCCTCTACTTTAGGTCCATAGACAAGGGATCAATTTTTTTTTTGTCAATTTTGGAAACAAGGGTTTTGCTCAATAAGTGAATGTGAAATTTTTGCACATAGAGGTCAGCTTGAAGGTGATTGTAGATATTTCCCTCTTGAGAAAATAATTGTTGTAAACTATTATTCCATGTGCAGCTATCAAGAATTATGTTACCTGTTGTGAGGTGTTGAACTTGACTTACTTCCCATCATTGTCAAGCAAGAAATAATCTTTGTTTTTGTTTTAATCAAGGAGAACGGAGTTGTCAATCTCTATGTGGAGGTGAATTGATCTTACGATCTCATATCATTTGTGGGACTAGAAAATTGAAAGAAGGTTGTTTCCCATATTAATTTATCTAGGTCATCCAAGAGATGTGATCATTTGAACGATGAAATGCAGGAGGAGACAATGCCATTACATCGGTAACTATGTAATGGAACGTGTTTATGTTTAGAAACAAGTGGCCAACCTATTACGCCATTATTACAAAATATATATATCTTCACACTATGAATGCTTCGAATAGTACTTCTCTAATCAATTTAAACTATAATAAAATCACACATAACTTTCATCTCTTTCAAAGTTGTTACTCGAGGCCATTCATCAAATGCCATGTAACTTAACAAAATGATAAAATAATGTGCAGTATATAGTCATAACCATTATTTTGAATCAACCTTATAATACTCCGATATTTTTAGGTTTGATGTGTATCCCATGTATTTGTTAGATGAAAGACATCATGCCAAACACTAATTTTATTTATGTAGAACTTTGTGCATCCTTTAAAATTTTGTTAGGTTTTTATGTGGGTAAGGTGATTTTTTATTCCACCTAGTTGGATTAGCTGCTTAGCTATGCTGGGTGCTTATGTGTATTAGGTATGTTTCATATTTGTGAATACAATTTAACATTGTTAATATAAGATTGTATATCTAATTGGATCGTGGTAAAAAAAAATTAAAAAATACATTTTTGTCATTACGTAATATTCTTATTGTGCATTGTTCTCAACTTTATAACTGATATCTCCATGCAATCATAAAATCTATAAAGAATTTGGAACTTTACACATAGAAACATTCTTGGCCACACGTGTATAATCACACTTAAAAGACTGAACCATGAAGATCTCAAGAGCCTTGATATGAAATATTTTTTATATCATGAAAGTTATAATACAAAAATAGAAGGTCAATCTATGGCCTGCCAATGTACATGTATCAAAAAATATTTAATGTACATGTGCAAACAAAAGTACATCTGTCCTGGACTACGCCCCTATAATCTAACTTCGGATTGTACATAAAAATATATATTTTTCCTGGACTAACACATCAAGAATCTAACTTTCTCTTGTTTTTCCCGGACCCTAATGCTTGTCACCTCTATCTATGACCACTTTGCATATCTGGCGATTGCAAATCAATGACAATATTTCTTGATCAAGTAACTGAACTAGTACTGTCCAACAATAACAAATCTTTAAAATGTAAAATATGACTGAATTGTAAATAAAAAAAAGACGCACTGCATCCGTCGGGGGTATAGGTGCCTCTGGTTTCCTCCTCCTTGCAGATAGGCTCTCTGTAATGATTCTCCACAATAAAAAAAATGTCAATTATCTCAATAATTATCAACATGTACATGAATGCGAAAGTACTAGTCATTTATGTAAAAAATGAACATCTCACCGAAAAAACCATTTCTAGGGGATTATGCTGGGACTCTTTAGTAATAAGAGGAGCCGTAGGTTGAACATCAGCCTCAGTTGCATGCACTAATGGACCAAGGTGTGGCTACATTCACCAAATGATAAAATAGTTAGACATCGTGCATGTCCATAAACAATACAAATGAAATGTACAATTACAAATATTCAAGTATATGTACCTCGGTCTGACTTATCCCTATTGTAGATGCAACATTGACTGCAGCATCAACAACCCCACTAAGGTCTGGAACGGATGACTCTACACCCTGATCCTGTAACCATGTGAAAATAACATTAAGAATAACTACTTGTGAATTCATAGCTAACCAACAAATGCCATTGGAAGTATGTACATTACCGTGGGATGAGTAGTTTGATCGTCATATAAACCCGCTCTGTTCAAGGAAGAGGGTCGTCTGGTGTAAACATCCCCTTATCAACATTTGTACTACGGGGAGATCCAAACCAAAGAGGTGGTGCAGGGATCTGCGATGATGTGTGCAGTCATAAAGTGTTACCATAGTTAAACATGGAGTTGAATGGATGGAATAATATGTACTGAAAAACTAACATGTTGTAATATACTTACCCCTGCCTGAGACATATGTAACAAAAGCCAAATTTAATTATTAATCTAGGTTAATTAATGTAAATAAACTAAGAGGTGACATGAAAATTCACCTCTCTTCCCCACTCATGGTATAAATGACCGAGGCCCATATTATGTAATACATCTTCTACATTTATAAAATATACATTTCTACATTACGTTCCTTGTTTTCATCTCTTTTTCTCTTCCATTGGTATCAGAGCCTCTCGACTCTCAGCACTGGCCCACCTCTTTGCATCTCCCACCTCCACTACACCCACCTCCTTCTCCCTTCGTTATTCCATCACTTTCCCCTGCTCATTTGCTCCACATTTTCCAACGCTCCACCCTTCCAAAGATTCTGCGCGTAGTCCCATCTCTTTTCATGGCTGCCTTCCAACTCCCTCCTCCACCACTCATTAACCCACCTCCTCCTTACCCTCCCTCCACTCCACATTGTTGCCACACCATTCCACCACCTCCATCCTCTGCCCCCACCCTCCTCCACCTTCTCCTTCCATGCATACCTCCACCTTTCTCCACCTCCCCCTTCCATCTACACCTCCCCATTCTTCACCACTCCACTCACCTACCACCCTTCTCCACCCTCTACTACTCCATTCCCTCTTCCCACTGCTACCATTTCCCCCCTCCTCCATCCCCTCTCCCCATCACTCCATGTTGCTACCGTCTCCCCCATCCTCCATTCCCCTCCACCTCCCTCCACCATCCTCCATCTCCACTTCTTCCACCTCACGCCATCTCCTTCCATTCACGTCGCCATCCTCCACCTGCCCTTGCACCTCCATCTACTGCTCCTTGTATGCTCAACTTTCCCTATCTGCCACCTTCCTTCCATCCAGCCGCCTCCTTCCCTTCAGCCGCTCTCCACCTTGTTGTTCAAGTCGCTCCCATTCCCTTCCGGTAGTTTCCACCCACCGGCTACTGATCCATTCCCCACAACACAAATGCTTCATTCCGCATTAAATTATGTGAGCCTTACAAACTTCAATCACGTGACTAGTGCAAATAATAAAATTTTAAATATTAATAATAATTATTATATTAATATATTTTTATTACTATTATTATTAATCAAAAAACTATATAATAATAATTATTAATATAATTAATTAAAATAAATAAATAAATAAAAATCGTTGCGAGTTGGCATCTTACATTGAATAAAAATAAATCCACGTTTAGCGCCGAGAAATTTCCAGCAATCACCAGATCAATGGGCGCTTCGTTCAATCAAATCAATGAGAAAATTAACAAGAACTACAAGGAATTCCACGCAAAAATCAAACAAATGAGTGGCAATTTGACATCAAATTGGACACAATTTACGTCACAAATTGAGAATAGTTTCCTCACTCTATAGGAAGACCAAAAGAAAAGTTAGGCAGTTTTAACCGCCATCTTGGATAGATTACAAATCTCGAATGACCTGCAACCAAGCTCTCCCAGA
The DNA here is from genome assembly GCA_001517045.1 of Pseudotsuga menziesii. NCBI lineage: Eukaryota > Viridiplantae > Streptophyta > Pinopsida > Pinales > Pinaceae > Pseudotsuga > Pseudotsuga menziesii. The sequence goes on from LPNX010776085.1 coordinate 50,026, forward strand.
ACTCTGGAGTAGCCAGATCCTCTATTCAGCATGTCGTCCTCTAACACATTTACACAAGGACACCAAATATAGGTGAAAGTCGAGTTACCCAAATACAATGGGGACGAATGACAATGCATAGCATGGATTAACAAAGCTGAGGAATACCTATACATCCACAACATCCATTATGACGACGAGAAAATTAAATAAGCCTCCATGCATCTAGAAGGTAGCACTTACAACTAGTACTTTGGTGGAAGAATACTGCAAGAATATGTTCTTACAACTGGGTTAGCTTCAGGAACGACCTCATCAAAATATTACAAGGCATTGAAGAAAAAGACTTCTTTGCCAAAATCACAAGGTTACAACAAAAAAATAGTGTCGATGAGTATACCTGTGAATGGGAAGCGCTGTCAACTCAAGTCTAAGAGTTAACCAATGACCAACAACCATAGACCTACATACAAGGTTTAAAACAACACATCTGTGACGAACTAGAGTTACACAACACCTCTACCATGGAGCAAGCATGACGTAAAGCCAGGATTACTGAAAGAAAATCCGTTCATACAAATGTCGACCAAGACGACTCCAAAAAGAATCCCCTCCAATTAGGATACACAGTAAATCCAAGGTATACACCGCCTCAACTTAGGGAAGGAACAAAGCCCAGTTTAGAGGCCTAGAGAATAAGAGAAGGGAAATGTAAGTTCAGTGGAGACAAATGGGATCCTAAGCATGGATGCTTACATAAGAAATTCTATGCTTGTGAAGCAGAGATAGAAGTCAATGAACCAATTAAGAATGATGTGAATAGCCAACAAAACTACCACCCAGGAATTGAGGACAACTCCCCACAAATCTCATTAGTCGCTATTACTGGAATCTCCCAACCACAAACATTGAATATTAAAGGACATATAAAAAAAATAACGTCACAGTTCTCATCGACTCTGGCAGCACCCATAACTTTGTTGATGTCAACCTTGCTAAACTATTTAACCTATTTATTCATCCAATACCTAACATGAAGGTTATGGTAGCAGATGGAAAGAAGATTGACAATGTGGGGAAATGTCACAAGGTTAAGTTACAAATGCAAGAATATAACTTAGAGTCAGATTTCCTTGCAATACCATTGGGAGGAATCGATGTAGTATTAGCAATACAATGATTACAAACCTTGGGTACATACTCTGCAAATCAACAAGAACATTTTATTGAATTCCATGAGTTCGGGAAAACACACAAATTATATGGGTACCAACCACCTCCAACACAACTGGTTACATCACATCAGATGGAAAAGATACGTTGGAAAGGTACATAAACATACATACCTCAATGTCAAGAAATGGAGATTCTAACAAGTGAAGGAGATATGGACAAACAACCAAAGACACTAGAGCTAATTCAAAAACATTGCAAGGTGTTTCAAGAGTTACCTATGGTACTCCCAACAACAGAAAAACTGAACACATAATCGAAATAGAACAAGGGACAAAACCTGCCAGTAACAACCCATACAAATTCCACATCATAGATGTTGTGACAATTCGAGTAGTCATTGTCATCAAATAAGCTTTGAGGACAAAGCTTCCTTAAGGGGAAGGCAATGTGACAAAATCCAAATTTAATTATTAAGCTAGGTTAATTAATGTAAATAAGCTAAGAGGTGACTTGAAAAGTCACCTCTCTTCCCCACTCATGGTATAAATTACCGGGGCCCCTATTATGTAATACATCTTCTACATTTATAAAATATACATTTCTACATTGCGTTCCTTGTTTTCATCTCTTTTTCTCTTCCAACATATCTCCTTCATGGGAGTGACTGCTTCCATCAATTTCTTGCCCCTCTTCATATATCCCCCATGGGAGTGACCCATGTACTTACATTATTCAAGTAATCCTAAATTCCACCTTGGACTATGTCGTTGATATCAACGTCTCCAGTATCATGTTCTAAGTGGGGTTCCTGCAACTTCAAAAATTGTAAATATTAGACAATTTAACAAATTAATCAAGACTAACACATGCATTAACAAAATCATATGTAGTAACAAAATGACAAATGTTTAAATATTAACTCAATGGTGGTTTTTTGGGCCTTGGGTACAACCACACTAGGTGCAGTACCATCCCCATGAGAGGCATCAATATCCCGCAAGAGTATGTTAAAATAGTATGTTACATATATTACAAATATTTTAATATGTTACATACTCTATTAGTATGAACAATAATAGAGTTTTAACAATCTCCTTACCTGACCACTAGTCATCATAGTGGTACCATGTCTTGGTCCAGGACCATAATAGGGTCCCCCACACGATGTGTAGACGTATGGCTCGCTCTGAGGCACATGGGATGTCAGTATATCCCCACCAATAGATGTGCCTCCACCACCAGAAGCTGGTGGTTGTACCCCAGCAGAGGAAGAGGGCGCTCTATGTTCAATAGTGGTCGTGTATCGAGAAACCATCTCAGCTAGAGTAAAAAATGCCTCATGTGTCTGGGAAACCATGTCATGTGCAGTAGGGATGTCTTCCCTTGGTAGCTGGGCACGGGGTGCAGGTATCTGTGGATTGGAATCTCTATGCCTAGCATTGGTTCGGTGTTGGGGCATCCCTCTACCAACTCCCTAGAATCCCAACATGTCAAAATAGTTGACATGTTTCCCCATCACAAAATCTGCATACAACTTTCGAAGGAAGTACAATGGTACTTCCCTATTGTTGTGAGGGGGAATGTCAAAAACCATGTACCACCTATCCATCCAATTATCTCTAATGGCTGGAAAGGTGCACCACTTAATAGAAATATGTGTCCTGTTGATCTCCAGAATGTCATCCGTCCCAGGCAGTCTAAACAATGTATAGATGTGTTGTTTATTTATTTTGAGCTTTCTTACCTCGTTGTAGCTAAACCCATCAATGTATTGTTGTCTTTTCCTCTCCCTATATGATGCGATGCTATACAAAGCATCATTCGATATTGTGATAGTATCAACAATAGACAACAAAGAATCTGAGAAGGAGCAGCGGAGCTCATCTCCACCCCTCCAAGCAGAACCAATATCTCTCAGATGGCCAATAACCCTCGTTATCTATGCATTGTTATCCATAGTAGCCACTGCAATCATAAATACAAATAAAATATCATTAGAAATATAAACACATGATATAATGACATCTCTAAGCACTGAAAATTGTATAACTAATGTACAACAAATAACAACATAAACTAAATCTATTATGTAAATTTAAAAATTGATCTTGAATTTTCCAGTAAAGAATAAACATTTAACATTTTTTCATTTCATATTTATGTCCTAAATTCAAGTATTAATTCCAATTTTTAAGTATGCATGTGTACATAAAGTGTCTTGAGTGCATATGTTGATTGTGAAGCTCCTCTAGCTTATTTTAAGGCTTGGATTATGAAGTTTCATCGAAATTGTGAGGTTTTGACTATTGCCTTTGCAGGACCAGCTCCCAGATTGCAGGTAGAGGCAACAACTAGACCCTAGAATAGGAAGCATAATGTACTATTGATGAATAAAATCCCAGTATAGGCAAAGATTTTGTTAGATATGTAATTATTTATTGTAGCATGATGTTTTGTGGACTCCAAAGTATATTTAGCAGATCTTTGTTTATATTTAATTTGGGCCATGTATGGATTCCACTTGATATTATTTTAGTTCTATGCCCTCTTTCTATATACCCATGAGAGACTTTAAATGCACAATTGTGTATAGTGGATTTTATGGTTGCAAGGTTTCCACTGGATTATATCATGTATGATAGTATGTGATTGGCATGTTTAATCAAACATATCAACCTACCTATGTATCTTCATGTTCGTAGAGTCTATTGTTGAACTTTGTTGTCTTTACCTTAACCAAAAAGTACCCTTCATTCAAGAGGAAATATTTGTTAAAAGCATGGGAAGCTTCTATACCTTATTTTCACACTTGGATTAGGATGTTTCATCAAAACTATAAGGTGTTTATTGATGTTCTTGGAAGACCAACTTCGATATTTCGGATAGAGGCAAGGGATTTACCATGTTTGTTTATGTATTTTAGGGAATATATGAATTCTACTTGATTTTTTTAGTTGTATGCAAGCTTGCAATATAATTGACAAACTTTGCATATTTTTTAATTATGGTTTGGATTCACAATGATGCTTGCGAATATACATATATGCAAATAGTGAAGTTCGTTTGTTTTTTATGAGTTAATTGGGGTTTTGGTTTATATTGGGCATGTAAATTACTTATGCAAACTTGCAATGTGCTTGACAAGCTTAGCATATTTGTGAATTTTGGTATGGAATCACAAAGATGCTTGTGAATATGCATATGGGAATAGTCAAATTCATTTGTTTTTTATGAGTTAATTGGTGTTTTGGTTTCCATTGGGCATGTGAATTTTGGGTATGAATTTTGGTAAATAATCAAAATTATTTAATTTTTATGATTAAATTGGGGATTTGGTTTCCATTGGCCAATTACATTCGGGTTTTTGTTTCAATTGGCCAATTCCATTGGGGTTTTTGTTTCCATCAGCCGTAAATTAATTTATTTTGGTTTAATTTTTCAAATTAGGGAAAATAAATTGATGAACTTATAGAAAAAAGCATGAGAAGAAATGAGGAAAATACCTCACAAAGAGGAGGTTGATCCAAAGGTGGAGGTGGATGGCTTAGGCACACCCAAAAACGTGTTTGCCCAGTCGATATTTGCTCCGTCCAACTCCAATAGCCATGTGATGTGGCGAAAAATATGGGCTCAGCCTGCTTTAAAAAAAACAGGTTTTCCAAAATGGGGGCGTGATTTTATTCACTAAAATGAAGGCGCAATTTGCTTAAATAAAACAGAGGCACGATTTGCTTAAATAAAACGGAGGTGCGATTTGGTCAACTATTCTCATTGGCATGCCTACTAGCAGCCTTGGGACTAGGCTTGGAAGGTTCGGGATTGCTTGGGATGATTTCTTTTTTTTGGATCAAGAGTGATTGACTTCACTCCACCATTGCATCTAAAAGGTCCCTCAACTTCTTGCACACACCCATGATCATAAAGTGATTTTGAGTGTTTCTTAGCATTCTCATTTTGTTGTAAGGTGGCATGATAATATTTGTTATCCAATGTCAAGGTGATGAGTCCTTATTATAGAGTAGATATGTCTAATAAATGTTTGATGGAAAAATGTAGGGTGAGAATTCATTACTCAATAAACACATATTTCATTAAATTTGGAAATATTCTATTACAAGGATTTCATCCACATTGAGTTTTTTTGTAAATCTCTAAATATATATTCTATTAAATCTAGAAAAATAAACTCAAAGAACTATTCCATTAAATTTGGAAGAATTAATCCAATGAGCTATTTTCTCAATTAATATTTTTTTATTTATTTCAAGTAAAACTTTTGTATTCAACCATTCAAAAGAAAATATTACATCTCAATTAGAACCAGAGGAAATATTACATCTCAATTAGAACTAGATGGGTTAGATCTAGAATTTAGAACTTCCGCTAGATTGACTTCTTTCAAAATGAGGAAAGTCATAGCCTTTGAATCCTTACATAATTTATATTAATATTATTTATAGTTTGTATTAAATGTTAAGTTGATTAAATTATTTTATGACATAATACCAACATTGCATTTGTTACTACAACAATTATAAACCTTGTCATAGTAATTATTTTTGTCTTTGTTGAGTATGTTGTTTATTTTTGGAAGTTGGCACCACTTATAATCAAAACAAAAAAATATTTTATGACTTTAAAGTCTA